>APFE030028346.1:289477-364483 GCA_000404065.3 Pinus taeda | reverse complement strand
AGCCACTAATGTTGATGCTGCTGATCTAGGGTTTGCTACTGCTGATATGAATCAGATTCATTGTACTATTTCTCTATACTGAATTATTGAAGATAAAAGAAGATTTGATCAAAGGGTTTCCCCACACATTGTGGGGTTTGTCCCTGGCTAGCCGCCACATCTTGTGTCTCTTGTCTTGGCTTGTTTCTGTCGATCGTTTAATGTTCTATCTGCACTTTACTTTATGTACATGTGATTGCTAATCTGTGGAATATAATAAGAAAAAGAAGTAAACTGTTATAAGCATAGAACATACCATAACTTAACATGGTATCAGAGCTGAGGTGAAGACAAAGCCCGAGCAAGAGCAAGAGCAAGAGCAATCATCGAAGAGAAGATTGGCAAGGCTATCCTAAAAGAACTATGGGGTCCTCAACAATCTTTCCTGCCGAAGAAAAGCTCCGTGAGAAAGCTGACTATCACGGATGGAAGATGTCTATCGATCTAACCCTTGAGAATCAAAGAGTGTTGGATCATGTGAGAGGCAATATTGTTGAGCCTCCATCAAATGCATCCATTGCTGCCTGGAACAAATGGAAAAATGGAGAAGTCAAAACAACAAAAGATCATCCGGGACTCTATCGACAAGCACTTGGTGGCCTACATCTCTGAACTGGACACCTCCAAGGAAATCTACGATAGACTGGTGAGTTTATTTAAAGTTAATGATGCAAATCAAGTTTTGTTTCTTAGAAATACGCTGAGGGAAATCAAGAAGGGTAAAGATGAAAGTATGCAAGCATACTTCTTAAGAATCACCGAGATCAAGATTGATCTCCTATCTATTGGGGAAACTATTACTGACAGAGAAATGGCAGTCACAACTCTTGGAGGATTACCATCTGAATGGTACGTGTTCAGGACTACTCTTTTGAACTATAATGTAATTCCTGGTTTCGAGGAATTAATTGTTAGATGCATTCAAGAAGAAAAAAGGGAAGAAGAGCAAGAAATGCCCATGCCTAAAGGTCCTCCTGCTGCCTTTTCTTCTCATGCTAAGAAAAGAAATAATTCCGGGACTAAATCAAAAGGAAAGGCTGGACCTAAGGGTGGAAGAAAAGGACGATGTTACATCTGCAATAAAGCAGGTCACTATGCAAGGGAGTGCCCTAATAGAAAGGACTCACACTGGGACGATGATCAAAATCCCTCTGATGGCAAATCAAAGGAGTGACAAATTCAACAGCAAAGGTAAGAGGAGAGCTGCGGATCGAGGAAGAGGAAAACCATTCAAGAAGGCTAGAAATTCCAGATGTATTAAATGCACCTGACCTCAAAAAGAACCTAGTGTCCATCTCAACAATGGAAGACAAAGGCTACAAGGTAACCTTCAGCAATGGCAAGGTATGTATATGGAAAAATAATGTTAAATATGCCTTTACTCTTGGGTTTAGTGTATTTTCATTATATCAGGTCGATGGAAGTCCGCTAGGTGTCATGTCTTGTGACACAACTCTTTAATCCGAACCTTAGCATCGGAGGTTTGCCCACCTTCATTACAAAGCTCTACCTGATGTAAGACAGATGGTAACAGGGATGTCTGAATTCCAAGTAGAGAAAGAAGGTGTATGTCAAGGATGTGCTGAAGGAAAGCTCAAAAGGGGACCATTCCCCTCAAGCCAAAGCAAGACCTCCGATATATTATAGTTGGTTCACTTAGGCATATCTGAGGCTAGCATTAAGAGGGAGATTTCTACACCACGTACTCCTGAGCAGAATGGTGGGGCGGGAAGGAAGAACCACACGATGATGGACGCTGTCCGGGCCATGCTACATGATCAAAGACTTCCAAAGTTTCTATAGGCTGAAACTACAATCACCGCCGAATATGTACAAAATCGATGCCCTCATCAAGCATTGGGTTCCTAAACTCCTAAAGAAATGTTCACAACCGGTCAAAGGGAAGTCATGATTAGTCATGATGTCACCTTTGACAAAGATATGGCTCTCAGCAAGGTGGACAATCTGCTAACTTTGAGTAGCTCTCAAGAAGCCGACACCAGGGAACCTAAAGAAAAGGATGATGAATCAATGCCTGATGTAGAAGAAACCATGGATCCGATTGATCCTCATCAACATGAGCCTTCCTCTTCTAGGAAGAGGCCTTCATGGCTTAGGGGGATACTTGATGATGCTGAAGGGCATGCTGCACCCTGAGGAACCTTCCATCAAAGTAAGAAACTTAACAGGTATCAGGGATACTTGACCATCATGAGCACGATCATACAAAATGAACCTTCATCATTCTCAGATGTCATCAAGCATTAACTATGGAAGGATGCTATGACCATAGAATATGAGTCTATTATGGAGAATGATGTCTGGGAAGTAGTTCCGAGACCCTGGACAAGACAATTGTTACTTCAAAATGGCTTTACAAGATAAAGCATGCAGCAAATGGAAGTATGGAAAAGTATATGGTTCATTTTGTTGCTCGTGGTTTATCCCAGAAGGGAGGTATAGACTATGATATTTGTACCTGTTGTCAGATATACAACCATCTGCTTGATCATAGCCCTTGTGGCTTCACAAAGATGGAACCTACATCAGATGGATGTTAAGACCGCGTTCTTGCATGGTTCTATCAAAGAAGAGGTCTATGTGGAGCAATCTGAAGGATTTGAGATTTATGATTGAAAATCTCATGTATGTAGGTTGAAGAAGGCTCTCTATGGGCTGAAGCAAGCACCCCGAGCATGGTATGAGAGGATCGATAGCTACTTGATGAAGCTGGGATTCACTAGGAGTGAAGTTGATCCTAACCTTTACTTTAAGGTTGAAGATGACAAGCCTCTCATATTGGTGTTGTATGTGGATGACCTCTTTCTAACAAGTGCAAACCCTCTCATTCACAAATGTAAGAGGGAGATGGCTTTTGAATTTGAAATGAAGGACCAAGGACTTGAAGTGCGGCAGAAGCCAAGGGAAATTTTCCTATCTCAAGGAAAATATGTGGTAAATATATTGGAAAGATTCGGTATGATGGACTACAAGCCTATGACTACCTCGAGGATCTTAACTTTTAGAAGCTATATGGTAGTGATGTCGGACCAGACTTGGGAAATGCCTCTGAGTTTCAAAAACTCATTCGCATTGATGTTCTTGGTGAACCTCCGTCCGAACATATGTTTTGCAGTTAGCATTGTGAGCTCATATTTGGTTGAGCCTCACTGGATTGATGCCAGGAATCTTCTGAGATGTCTTCAAGACACAATCTCTCATGGATTAAGATACACTGCCAGAGATGTGAGACTACTTGGATATACTGATGTTGATTGGGCAGGCAGTGTGGTGGACCGTAAGAGCACTTCCGGTTACTGTTTCACCTTGGGATCTACTTCGATATCCTGGATGAGCAGGAAGCAGAAGTCGGTGCCTTTGAGCACTGCCGAAGCAGGATATATTGTTGCTAGCATAACCTCGTGTGAGGCAGTTTAGTTGTGAAAGCTCTTCAATGAGCTGTTTGGATTTACATTGGATACCACTGTGATTCTCTGTAACAACCAAAGGTGGGATTCGATTATTAAGGAATCCTGTATTCGTCAATTGCTCCAGCAGATAGACATCATCTGGGATATGGTAAGTCGATGAGCATGGAAGCTCCATCACATTAAGATGATGTACAGGTTGATACACTTTGTCAAAGCCCCGAGGAAATATCTAATCTATGATTTTCCCAAACGACTTGGAGTCGGCAAGAAACCCTTGTACAAGGGTCCTGCATGTTGCATACATTGAGCTCTGGGAGCTCTGAGGGCTTGCGGTTCCTAACTGGAGCAAACATAGGACCACAGGGTGACTCCCTCCCCTGGTGGTGCACACTGGAAGAACAAGATGATTCGCTCTCTTGTGGAACGGATGATTCGCTTCCTGTGTAGCAGGATGATTAGTTCTCCTGTAGGCCTGGATGATGTGTCCCACGGCAATTGTAGCAGGATTAATGTGTTCTCCTGTGAGGACAGGATTATCAGTTCTTGTCGGGCATCCTACCCATGCAGTCTGGGACTCATGGGAAGTACCTCTCTCTGATCAATGAGTAGGGAAATGAAGTTAGGGACCATAGTAGTACCGATGGATGCATCGTTGTATCTACCGTACTCCCTACGCTAGGATGACCTCCATTGATCTGGGATCAATGATACTGGTTTAGGACCAGAGGTAGGAGTTGTACCATACCGTGACGCTGACTTCGGGTCGGTTGAGACTGGTCTGGGACCAGTGGTACATACTCTGAGACTGACTTCGTGTCAGTGCAGTACTAGTCTAGGACCAGTGAGAGTGGTACATACTATGACGCTGACTTTGGGTCGGTTGAGATTGGTCTGGGACCAGTGGTACACTCTCTGAGACTGCGATACTGGTCTGGGACCAGTGGTAGGAGTGGTACATACTATGATGCTGACTTCGGGTCGGTTGAGACTGGTCTGGGACCAGTAGTACGCACTCTGAGACTGACTTTGAGTCAGTGGAGGATGATACGGGTCTGGGACCAATGGAATTGTACTCACTATGACGCTGACTTTGGGTTGGTTGAGACTGGTCTGGGACCAGTGGTACATACTCTGAGACTGACTTTTGAGTCAGTATGATACATCCTCTATCATTTCTTCTTCTTCATAATTCGGACAAAAGCAGAGCAGAACAAAACAATGAAAGAGCATAGCAGAACATAGCAAAACAGTACAGATCAGTGCAGGGCAGAACAAGACAAAGCAGAACAGGCAGAATAGAGCAAATCAGGGCAAGGGTCAGGCTATACAGGGTAGTGCATTTGATGGATGAATAGTAACGACCGATAGACAGATTGCAGATGAAGTTCTCCCTGGTTGAGAGGGAGTGTTAAAATTGGAAACCAGGGCAAAACTTCATGTGGGTCATCTTATTCATGGCTGATAATATTTTTATTAGATTCCTCTCATCGAGAGGTGTAGGATTGATATAAAGATCATCCGATTCCGATAAGTATTCATGGAGATATGAATTTATTTTGATTATGAAATTATTATCAAGCGACCTACAACTCATGTAGGCTCAGAAGCCCAACAGTGGCATCTATTCACCCACCAACGTTGTGTATAAATATAAGAGGATTTTTCCTCATTTGCACTCACTCATCTCATCACATCTCTCTCTCTCTACTGCGCAGAAATGAGTCACTTCTCTACTGCGCAGAAATGGGTCTCTCTCTCACACATGTGAAGCTGGAAGATGTGAATTTGAAGCTGCAACTGCAGAATTAAAGATTGATTTGCGTAGCCTAGAAGATCTCCTCTTTGTAACTGCGATGTAGGTTCATCTGAACCTCCTCTGAGAGCTGCAACTTTTGGTGGTGGAATGAAGTCAATCCGATGAACGGTTTGCAAGATATCGACTGCCCTAGTTTGAAGCCGGAAACTGCTGAAACTGAAGCTGCAACTGCAGTAGTAAAGATTGACTTGCGTGGCCTAGAAGATCTCCTCTTTGGAACTGCGTTGTAGGTTCATTAGAACCTCCTCTGAAAGCTGCAACTTTTGGTGGTGGAATGAAGTCAATCCAATGAACAGTTTGCAAGATATCGACTGCCCTAGTTTGAAGCCGGAAACCGCTGACACTGAAGTTGCAACTGCAGAAGTAAAGATTGACCTGCATGGCCTAGAAGATCTCCTCATCTGAACTGTGTTGTAGGTTTATCTGAACCTCCTCTGGAAGCCGAAACTTTTGGTGGTGGAATGACGTCAATCCGACCGTCGGTTTGTGAGATATCGTCTACCCTAGTTTGATAATGAAGTCGCTAATGCTGACGCTGCTGATCTAGGGTTTGCTACTACTGATATGAATCAGATTTATTGTACTATTTCTCTCTGCTGAATTATTGAAGATAAAAGAAGATTTGATCAAAGGGTTTCCCCACACATTGTGGGGTTTGTCCCTGGCTAGCCGCCACATCTTGTGTCTCTTGTCTTGGCTTGTTTTCTGTCGATCGTTTAATGTTCTATCTACACTTTACTTTATGTATATGTGATTGCTAATCTGTGGAATGTAATAAGAAAAAGAAGTAAAATGTTATAAGCATAGAACATACCATAACTTAACACATTTTTTGTTTAGGAGGAGGACCCCACACACAGAAACTTAGGAACTATAGGCAGTTCAATTTATTTCTGGCAGCGAGTGGAATGTGGGGGCCACCACATGCATAATTCGAATTTGGCCACGGAGGACGTTGGAGGGAATTCGAGCTAGTGGAAGGAGGGGCCCACAAGAGGTTAAGGGGGACCCCAAGGTGATAAAAGAGGATGGAGCTCTCATCTTGCAGCATTCTGAATATTTGACAAACAAACTCACTTTTGTACACTCCGCTGCTTAGCGAGTCTACCAGCTATTTAGCCATGAGTCTTCCGCAGGGAAGAATCAACCTCTACTTCGGGGGACTATCCGTGTACTCCCTAGGGAGGCTATTCCACAGAGATTGCAAGACTTTCCAGCAATGATTCACAGCTTAGGCAGCAACGCAGAGGAAGGAACTGCGTGTTTTCTAGGCAGCCAGAAATATGCAGAGGTTGATTTAGCCAGCCAAGAGGCCCCTAACTTGCTAGGAGTTTTGGGAGCAAGGAAGGTAGAGGGCTAAGGGTATTTTACAGGGTTTTGCAGCCACCCAACCAGTACATGCAACAATATACATTTCTGGGCAGAGAAACTACGCAGTGGTCTCTAGCTGCAAATTCGTGGGGCTTGATTGAGCAACCATCAGGGTCAAGGACCATCCGGGAAGCAAGGGATCAACTAGTACAGGTGAAAGCAGCATTTGAGGGGTGTTTCCAGGTGGATTTGCAAGTTGTTCCCTACAAATCAAATTTGGCAACAGTAGCCGAAGAGCAGCTCCCAAGAGGCCGAAAATCCAAAGTCAAAATCAGAGAAATTCCCTTCTGAGTTTTTCTGGGTTTTGTCCAAGGAGTCTAATAAGGCTGAATGGGCAATTTTTGGGCACATTCCAGCAGGCCGAAGTCACCAGATCCGCAATTTACTGAGACAACATAGAGCACAGTGGAGCCACAGCTGAACAACCATCTTTCCAGCTATTCTACCACCTTGGTTTGGTCCATCTTGTCCTTGAGACAAGCCCAAGTGCACCACTCATTTATATATTGTACTCTTGCACTCATATTTCATAATATATGGCTCAATATTTCCAGTATTACAATGTTTCATGGGTGTTTGATAAATGTTTTTAATTTTCCACTGTTGCACTGTTTGTTTATTTGGATTATCACTTAAATTCTTTTTTAGGAACATTACAGTGGTATCAGAGCCTAATTATTGGCTCAGTTGTGGGGTTGGTTTCCTATGAGAGGGGAAGACCAAGAGAACATCACTTACCGAAGGTAGAGGTACAGGAGGAGAGAAAGGGAGCTGGAAATTATACCGACACAAAGGAAAGAGGGAAAACAGTGGCCGAAGAGGAGGAAATGACAAAGCACAACAGTAGGGAGGAGATGGCTTTCGATAGCCTCTTGAGGGCTGTGAGTGATTTGGCCAAAGGGTAGAAAGACATGCTAGAAGAAATCAAATCACAAAACTGGGATAGAGCCACACCTAGAGGGTTCTTGTGTGGAGAGACTTCAGGGGCTTTTCAGTCTTTTGGTCAACCCTCACCAGCAGCGCAGCGCCCTTCAGTGAGTGTGCCCACTAGGGCTACACTACCATCTTTCTTGCCCATAGCACAAATCAAACCAGCACAAGAGGAGGACACTCCCCAGATGGGGGACTACTTCAAAGAGTGGCAGGCAATGGACAAAGATTTCAAAGAAGCCCTCTCCTTCACAGATTACTGCAAGCTCAAGTAGAGTGAGAGGAACAAGGGGTACGGAGGACAGGGAACCCAAAACTATGAGTTGCAGAGGACTATAGGGAGGATGTACTGTTGAAGTTTCTAAGTCTACTTAGTTAGAAACCCTGCATGCACTTTATCTGATTTATTCCTACCTACTTGTTATGTTACTTAACAAGTTATTTACAATGTAAATATTGAAAATAAACACTAGTGCATGCTCAACATATTACAGATCAACAACTAAAGGAAACAAAAACAATCACACCATATGATACCATTATTTTTGAACAAATGCCCCTGGGGAAACCGATGCAACTATCTGAGGGTTTTCTTATTAAGCAATATCAGAGTACAATTTGGGTGCCGAAATTGGCCTACCCAACAGAGAATTTCCTTGGCAGTAATACCTCTCAGTTTGAGACAAATCTCGTAGCTAAACCCCGAATAATCCTTCTGGCAGCTCCTCAGCACCAATCTGCCCCAAAAACCCCAGCGTTAGCCTTTTCTAAATTGCATTAGCCCCTCCCTACCCAGCACTGGCCCTGCATCACCCTGGATGGGTCCGCGTCAGCCTTCTGGCCCTTTGCGTCAGCAACGCTGGCCTCTTTAAGACTCTGTGCAACTCCCGACTGCCTCTGCGTGGCCTAGCGTGAGCCCTGGCTAACTCTGCGTCACTCTCCCCGGCTACTGCGCTGCTCTCCCGGAACTATCTCTACCTCTCTGTCTCTCTGTATTCAATGCCCCTCAACTACAACTCTCAATCACTAATTCTATCTCTCTTAGCAAACCCCACTCGAGAGACTAGAATGACTGAATACTCTGGTGTATTCTCCAAGTGATCTTCAAGCCTCCTCTTATACATTTCATGTTAACATATCAATGGCCAAGATTAAGTCTCTAATCAATGGCTAAGATTAGATCTAGCTTGATCCATGTCTTTTGGACCAGTCTAACACAGTTTCATATTAATCCACATTAATATTTTATTTTCCCTAAGTTTAGACTTAGGGACTCCATTAAAAATATTAATTATTTTAATATCTCCTGAACTGTTTAAAATCTGCCCAAACCCTTTCTGGGTATTAGAGATCTCATGTGCCCCAACTTCTCCACCAAATTTCGTGGCTAGAGCACATTCGATGCTACCCCAAATCAACACTCCCTCTTAGCGAGGATTGTGCTCTAGCAATACTCCTTACTGAGTATTACTCTGATCATCCGACATCGGTTCCTATGCTGATGCTAGGCCTGCTACCCACCATCCTCTGCACTATCGTATCCTGTACTGCTGCCCATGATTTTGCCACTACCACTACTACACCTGTACGACAGCTCCCTCTGCATTTGTGTCACTGCTGGTCCTTTCTCCCACCACTGCATCCGCACCGCACCTCCTCTCATCATGTTGCATTGTGCTGCCCACTGCTGCACTGCAACTCAGTTACTGAGAAGTAAGTAACTGATCTCCCAACCTAACTTCCCTGTTGGGCTACAAACACCCACTGATGTTGAAGCTCCCTTTGCCACTGACAAGTGCTCCCTCCCCGACCTTTGTGTTGTTGCAACAAATCCCTGCATTTTGCACCGTTGCACACCTCTCTATGTCATCCTGCACTGGTGCAACACTCCTGTGCCTCTCGCACTGTTGTAGCCTGCTAGCCTCACGTTGTCTCGGGACTTCTGCACTATAGCTCTCTCTGTCGCTTCATGTTAAATTATAGTATGTTCTATGCTTAGAGCAGTTTACTTATTTTTCTTCTTATTAGTCACAGATTAGCAATCACATATACATTAAGTAAAGTGCAGATAGAACGTTAAATGATCAACTGAAAACAAGCCAAGACAAGAGACACAAGATGTGGTAGCGAGCCAGGGACAAACCCCAATGCGGGGAAACCCTTTGATCAAATCTTCTTTTATCTTCAATAGTTCAGCAGAGAGAAATAGTACAAAATCCAAATTCTGTAATTTTATATCAGCGGCGGCAAACCCTAGATCAGCAAAGTCAAACTTGGTCAAACTAGCTGAAATTGACCTCTAAAAGACGTGGTCAATTTTCGGTCAACTTGTCCTCGAACAGCTTGAAGAAACAGCCCTTGAACAACCCAAAAAGTTTAGTCAATTTGCAGGTTTCTGAAGTCAACTGCAACCCTAAACTAGGGCAGTCAATATCGGTCAAACCAGAGGTCGGATCACCTCGATTTTCATGCCCCTGCCTAAGAGAGGCAACCACACACAATCCGCACTTCTGGAAGGTCAACGCTTGGTCAACGTTGGTCATATAGATGACCTCTGCCCTAGCGTCCTCCTTTCTGTGTCTTCTTTGCCCTAGTACGTCTCCCTTTCAGCCACACGTGTGTGAGAGAGAGACTCCTTTTATGTGTAGGAGAGAGAGAGAAGATGAGTGAATTGAATTGTCCAAATGAGGAGAATGCTCGTATTTATATGCAAACGTTGAGGTTGAATAGACATGACTGTTGGGCTTCTGAGCCTACATAAGTTCGCTGGCCGACCTTGACAATTTGTCCATAATCAAAATAAATTCTTATCTCCATAAATACTTATCGGAATCGGATGATCTTTAGATCAATCCTACACCACTCGATGAGAGGAATCTAGGAAAAATATCAGAAGCCATAAATAAGGTGATCCACATGGAGTTTGGCCCTAGTTGCCAATTTTAACACTCCCTCTCAACTAGGGAGAACTTCATCTGCAATCCGTCAAACCGTCGCTGCTATCCATCCATCAAATGCACTGTCCTGTACAGCTTGACCCCATTCAGCGTTGTTCTGCTTTGCTCTGTTCGAACCATGAAGAAGAAAAAATGATCGAGGATGTATCATACCATCCTCCATTGACCCGAAGTCAGTCTCACAGTGTGAACCACTCTCACTAATCACAGATCAGTGTCATTAATCCTAAACCAATGGAGGTCATCCTAGCATAGGGAGTACGGTAGATACAGCGATGCGTCCATCGATAGTACTACTATGGTCCCTATCCTCATTTCCCTGCTCATTGATTAGATAAGAGGTACTTCCCATGAGTCCCAGACTGCATGGGTAGGATGCCTCAACAGGAGAATTAATCATCTTGTCCATAGGAGAACGAATCATCCTGTCCAGTGGATGCCACAGAGAACTAATCATCTTGGCCTACAAGAGAACTAATCATCCTGCTCCACAGTCGCCACGGTGAACAAATCATCTTGGCCCACAGGAGAACTAGTCATCCTGTTCCACAATCGCCACCGGGTGTCACAGGGGAAGGTTGAACCTTTACCCTGTACATAGTGCACCACCAGGGGATGGTGAGTCGCCCTGTGGTCACATGTCGCTCCAAGAAGTACCCCGCGCCCCCCCTAGAGCTCCCAGAGCTCAATACATCATACTCGAACCTCATAAGAGGGTTTCTGAACAACACCAAGTCGTTCCCAAAAAGTCAGGAATTTGACCTTTCCTAGGGGCTTTGTCAAAATATCGGTGACCTATTCATATGTACTGATATATTGGAGCCTTATTGCCCCTCGCTGCACCATATCTCGAATATAGTGGTACCTAATATCGATATGCTTGGAGCGATCATGAAATACGGGATTCTCTGATAAACGGATCCCGCTCTGGTTGTCGCACAAAATCACAGTGGTATCCAATGTAAATCCAAACAGCTCACTGAAGAGCTTTCGCAACCAGACTGCCTCACAAGAGGCCATGCTAGCAACAATGTACTCTGCCTCGGCGGTGCTCAAAGCCACCAACTTCTACTTCCTGCTCATCCAGGATATCAAGGCAGATCCCAAAGAGAAATAGCACACGGAAGTGCTCTTTCGGTCCACCACACAGCCTGCCCAATCAGCATCAGTATACCCAAGTAGTCTCACATCTCCGACAGTGTATCTCAACCCATGAGTGATTGTGCCACGAAGATATCTCAACAGATTCTTGGCACCAATCCAATGTGAGTGGAGAGGCTCAACCATATGTTGACTCAATGTGTTGACTGCAAAGCATATATCCAAACGGGAGTTCACCAAGAACATTAATGCTCCAATGAGTTGACAATACTCGGTAGCATTTCGTAAAACAGGTCCGGCAACACTACTGCTTAACTTCTTGAAGTCAAGCTCCATCGGGATAGTTACGGGCTTGCAGTCCACCATGCCGAATCTCTCCAATATCACCACATATTTTCCTTGAGATAGGAAAATCTCCCCTAGTTTCTGCCAGACTTCCAATCCTAGGAAATAGTGCATAAGTCCTAGGTCTTTCATCTTGAACTCAGAAGACAGCTCCCTCTTACATTCGTGAATGAGAGGGTCTGCACCTATTAGAAAGAGGTCATCAACATATAGCACCAGTATGAGATGCTTGTCATCTATAACCTTAAAGTAAAGGTTAGGGTCGGCTTCACTCCTAGTGAATCCCAACTTCATCAAGTACCTATCGATCCTCTCATACCATGCTCGAGGTGCTTGCTTTAGCCCATAAAGGGCCTTCTTTAACCTGCACACATGAGATTCTCAATCATAAATCTCAAATCCTTCGGGTTGCTCCACATAGACCTCCTCTTTGATTGAACCATGTAAGAACGCAGTCTTGACATCCATCTGATGTAGGTTCCATCCTTGCAAAGCAGCAAGGGCTATGATCGAGCAGATGGTGGTATATTGGGCAACAGGGGCAAATATCTCGTCATAGTCTATATCTTCCTTCTGGGAGAAGCCACGAGCGACAAAACGAGCCTTATACTTTTCCACACTTCCATCAACTGCATGCTTTATCTTGTAAAGCCATTTTGAAGTGACAACTGCTTTGTCCTGGGGTCTAAGGATCACATCCCAAACATCGTTTTTCATAATGGACTCATATTCCTCGGTCATAGCATACTTCCATACTAGATGCTTGACGGCATCTGTGAATGAAAAAGGCTCATTTTGGATGATCATGCTTATGATGGTCAGGTATCCCTAATACCTGTTCGGCTTCTTACTTTCACGGAAGGTTCCTCGGGGTGCAATGTGTCCTTCAGCATCATTAAGTGTCCCCCTAAGCCATGAAGGTCTCTTCCTAGAAGAGGAAGGCTCTTGCGCAAGAGGATCAATAGGATCCATAGGTTCTTCCACATCGGACATCGTCTCATCTTCCTTTTCCTTCGGTTCCCCAGTGTCAACCTCTTTAGATCCCCTTAAAGTAGGAAGATTGTCTACTTTGCTAAGAGCCATATCTTCGTCAAAGGTGACATCACGACTAATCTCGACTTCCCTTTGACCAGCTACATAGATTCTATAGCCCTTAGTATTTTCGCTATAGCCCACGAAGATTCCTTTCTTTCCAGATGCACCCAATTTATTCCTTTTCTCTTTCGGCACATGAAAATATACAGGGCTTCCAAAAGTTATAAAATGAGATACGTCAGGTTTCTTACCGGTGAACATTTCTTCGGGAGTCTTAGAACCCAATGCTTGATGAGGGCATCGGTTTTGTACATATACAACGGTATTTGCAGCTTCGGCCCATAGAAACTTCGGGAGTCTTTGATCATGGAGCATAGCACAGACAGCTTCCACAATTGTACGATTCTTCCTTTCCACCACACCATTCTGCTTAGGAGTATATGGTGTAGTAGTCTCCCTCTTAATGCCAACCTCTTTGCAAAAGTCATGAAACTCATTGGATTCATATTCAGTCCCATTATCAGTCCTTAAGATCATAATCTTCTTTTCGGTTTGATTCTCGATCAAGGCTTTGAAGTGCCGAAACCATGGGAACACTTCATCCTTCTTTTGCAAGAAGTATATCCAAGTCTTACGAGAATAATCATCTATAAAAGTGAGGTAATATAAATATCCTCCCAAGGAGTTCACAGGCATCATATCGGATATGTCTGAGTGAACCAACTGCAATATATCAGAGGTCTTGCTTTGGATTGAGGGGAATGGTCCCCCTTTTAGCTTTCCTTCAGCACATCCTAGACATACACCTTCTTGCTCTAATCTAAACTCGGGCATCCCGGTCACCATTTTTCTTACATCGGGTAGAGCTTTATAATGAAGGCGAACAAACCTCTGATGCCATAGTTCGGATTGAAGAGATGTGTCACAAGACATGACACCTAGCGGACTTCCACCAACCTGATATAATGAATCGACTCGAAACCCAAGAGTAAAAGCATCTTTAAAGTTCTTTTTCCATACACGTACCTTGCCATCGCTGAAGGCCACCTTGTAGCCTTTGTCTTCCATTGTTGAAATGGACACCAGGTTCTTTTTGAGATCAGGTACATATAATACATCTTGTAAGTGGATGGTATTACCCTGATTCAATTGAAGAGTGACATTTCCTACACCTTTCACGGGATATTTTTAATTATCTCCAAGAACAATTTCCAGGTTGGTTTCCTTCTCTATCAGATTATAGAGAGCTTCTTTGTAACCAGTAAAGTGCCTTGAGGCACCACTATCAATAAGCCAATTTCCCAACAAGTTCGGGGGAGCAGTAGTAGATAGAGCTACTAGTAGATAATATTCATCTTGCTTATTGTTAACAGTGTTAGATTCATAACTGGAATTTCTTACCTTCTTGAATGGTTGTCCTCTTCCTTGTTTCCGGCACTTCTTTTACCTCTGCCATTTGACCTGCCATTCCTTTGATTTCCTTGAGAGGGATTTTGATCATCACCCCGGTGTGAGTCCCTTTTATCAAGGCACTCCCTTGCATAGTGACCCGTTTTATTGCAATTGTAACATCGTCCTTTTCTTCCACCTTTAGGTCCAGCTTTTCCTTTGAATTTAGCCCCGGAATTGTTTCTTCTTTTAGTATGAGAAGAAAAGGCAAAGGGATGACCTTTAAGTATGGGCATTTCTTGCTCTTCCATCCTTGTTTCTTCTTGAATGTATTTGGCCATTAATTCCTCAAATCCAGGAATTACGTTATTGTTGAGAAGAGTAGTCCTTAATATATACCATTCAGATGGCAGTCCTCCAAGAGTTGTGAGAGTCATTTCCCTGTCAGGAATTATTTCCCCAATAGATAGGAGATCGTTCTTGATCTTGGTGATCCTTAAGAAATATACTTGCATACTCTCATCTTTGCCCTTCTTAATTTCCTTCAGCTTATTTCTAAGAAACAAGACTTGATTTGCATCATTAACTTTAAATAAACTCACTAGTCTATCGTAGATTTCCTTGGAGGTGTTCAACTCGGAAACATAGGCCACCAAGCGCTTGTTGATAGAGACTCAGATGATCTTCCTTGCTTTGACTTCTCCCTTGGTCCATTTGTTCTTAGTAGCAGCGGATGCATTTGATGGAAGCTCAACAATCCTGCCCCTCACATGGTCCAACACTTCTCGCTATTCTTATGTTAGATTGAGAGACATCTTCCATCCATGATAGTTAGACTTCTCACGGAGCTTGTCTTCAGCAGGGAAGTGTGTTGAGGACCCCATGATTTCTTTTTAAGATAGCCTCGCCAACCTTTTCTTCGGTGATTGCTCTTGCTCTTGTCTTGCTTGGGCTTTGTCTTCACCTCAGCTCTGATACCATGTTAAATTATGGTATGTTCTATGCTTAGAGCAGTTTACTTATTTTTCTTCTTATTAACCACAGATTAGCAATCACATATACATTAAGTAAAGTGCAGATAGAGCATTAAATGATCAACAGAAAACAAGCCAAGACAAGAGACACAAGATGTGGCGGCTAGCCAAGGACAAACCCCAATACGGGGAAACCCTTTGATCAAATCTTCTTTTATCTTCAATAGTTCAGTAGAGAGAAATAGTACAAATTCTGAATTCTATAATTTTATATCAGCAGCAGCAAACCCTAGATCAGCAAAGTCAAACTTGGTCAGACTAGCTGAAATTGACCTGTAAAATACGTGGTCAATTTCTGATCAACTTGTCCTTGAACAGCCTGAAGAAACAGCCCTTGAACAGCCCCAAAAGTTCAATCAATTTGCAAATTTTCTAAAGTCAACTGCAGCCCTAAACTAGTGCAATCAGTACCGGTCAAACCAGAGGTCAGATCACCTCGATTTTTGTGCCAAAAATTGTGGCCTGCCTAGGAGAGGCAACGACACCCAATCCGCACTTTTGGAAGGTCAACGCTTGGTCAACGCTAGTCAAAGAGATGACTTGCTGCCCTAGCGTCGTTCTTTCTACGTCTTCTTTGCCCTAGCACATCTTCCTTTCAGCCACACGTGTGAGAGAGAGAGGCTCTTTTTATGCATAGGGGAGAGAGAGAGAAGATGAGTGAATTGAATTGTCCAAATGAGGAGAATGTTCCTTGTATTTATATGCAAATGTTGAAGTTGAATAGACATGACTGTTGGGCTTCTGAGCCTACATAAGTTTGTTGGCCAACCTTGACAATTTGTCCATAATCAAAATAAATTCATATCTCCATAAATATTTATCGGAACCCGATGATATTTAGATCAATCCTACACCTCTCGATGAGAGTAATCCAGGAAAAATATTAGAAGCCATAAATAAGGTGATCCACATGGAGTTTGGCCATAGTTGCCAATTTTAACACTTCATCCGCATCCGTCTCTACCCACATCATCCAGTCCTGCTACTCCTCTTCAGAGCTCCCGTAGTAAGGTCTAATCGAAGAGGTTGGGTACCACGAGGATCCTGCCCCTCATTGCCTGTAGTCCGCCTGACTACAGCTCGATGCCTCCCCACTTCCGCTCAAGTGGTGTGTGTGCACTCATGGCACAGTGATCGTCTGTCAACACTTCCTTCTCTGCCTTTGTTGGCGCTGCCTTAGTCTCGGAAAACTCCCTTACTCTTCTTCCTTGAACATTGGGTCGCATAATGACCCAGCTCCCCACAGTGGAAGCACTTGATCTTGGAGAGATCCTTCTTCTGCCACTTTTCCTGCTCTCCCTCAAATGCTAGGGCAATATCTTCCTCCTCCTGCTTGACTTTGATTCCCTTGCTGCTGCTACCTGTCTTCGACTGTCGTCTGATCTCTTCTTGGCAAAGAGCCGCCCACATCTCATCACAAGGTGGAAGTGTTCCTCTGCCCAGTATACTCTAGACAAATACCTCCTAGTCTTCTAAGACAACATTCAGGGTTGCCCTCACCATCAACTCTTGATCCGACGTGGCTTCTATAGCAATTGACTGATCTCGAATCTCATTCAATCCTCCGAGGAAGGTGTCAATTGGTTCTCCCTTCCTCATCTGATACGACCTCAACTGATTCTCAAGTAACATTCTTCTCTACACAGAAGTATGCGGTTACAACTTCTTGACAGCCTCCCACATCTCATATCTCGTTTCCTTTTTGGCAATGTGTGGTACTACATGGTCCTTGAACCCATCAAGGATGATGCTCTTGGCCCTCGCCATTGCCTCCTCGTACTTGTCATCATCATTGCGATCGACTGGGATAGTTATAACCTTCAAGGCGAAGTTCTTGACACGATTTTTGTCAAGTACAGATAAGATTCTGGCCTTCCAGACTGCGAAGTTCGACGCTCTGTCCAATCTATCCTGGTCTCTTACTCCGTGTAGTACCATGATGCTCTTCTACTTCCCTCCATGAAGTTCTCTGTTCAACTCCTCCAAGTCTCTACTTCCCGTTTGGAAGTTCTCTTCTAGACTCCCTCTGAGTCCTAATTTCCCTCCTGGAAATCCTTCTGCCGCTGTCGAGATGCTCCCTACTTTGATCGTCTTGTGCAACCGCACCACTGATCTGAGTTCCTCGTCTAGAAACCCTAGGTAGCAACTCCCTCCTCTTGGCCTTGCTCTGTCAGGTATTGTTCTGACTACAGTACCTCACCAGCTCCACTCTACAATATCCCCACAGCCTTCTAAACCCTGGCAGCCTGAAGGTGAGAGCTCCTAGGCTCTGCGCAATCCCAGCACTAGCAACCCAACCTCCTCTGCCAACTACGTCAACCCTCCTAGCTTCTGCGTGAGGCTCCCTTTACCTTCCTTAGCCTTTGCGTTGCCTCTTCTGAGCTCACCCTTGATGATGCAGCCACTGCGTCACCCTTCCCTTGTTGTTGCTCTGCTAGAAACAACGTATGTCACCTTGAGAAAGTTGTTTTCTACTACTATTGCTCCGCTCGACTAATGTCCTTAGTCCTCTTGTGATCTGCAATCACGCTCTGATAGCATGTTGAAGTTTCTAAGTCTACTTAGTTAGAAACCCTCCATGCACTTTATCTAATTTATTCCTACCTACTTGTTATGTTACATAACAAGTTGTTTACAGTGTAAATATTGAAAATAAACACTAGTGCATGCTCAACATATTACAGATCAACAACTAAAGGAAACAGAAACAATCACACCATATGGTACCATTATTTTTGGACCAATGTGGGAAAACCGATGCAGCTGTCTAAGGGTTTTCTTATTAAGCAATATCAGAGTACAATCTGGGTGTTGAAACTGGTCTACCCAACAGAGAATTTCCTTAGCAGTAATACCTCTCAGTTTGAGACAAACCTCCTGGCTAAAACCCCGGATAATCCTTTTGACAGCTCCTCAGCACCAATCTGCCCCAAAAACTAGAGCATCGGCGTTTTCTAGACTGCGTTAGCCCCTCTTTGCCCAGCGCTGACCCTGCGTCACCCCGGATAGGTCTGTGTCAGCCTTAGGAGGCCCCACGGTAGCCTTCTAGCCCTCTTCATCAGCAACACTGGCCTCTCTGAGGCTTTGCACACCTCCCAACTGCCTCTGCGTGGCCCTGTGTGAGCCCTGGCTGGCTCTACATCACTCTCCCCAGCTACTACGCTTCTCTCCTGGCACTATCTCTGCCTTTTTGTCTCTCTGTACTCAATGCCCCTCAGCTACAACTCCCAATTACTTATTCTATCTCTCTTAGCAAACCCCGCTCTAGAGAATATAATGATTGATCACTCTGGTGTATTCTCCAAGTGACCCTCAAGCCTCCTCTTATACTTTTCCTATTGACATATCAACAGTCGAGATTAAGTCCCTAATCAACGACTAAGATTAGATCTGGCTTGATCCATGCCTTTTAGACTATTCTAACACAGTTTCATATTAATCCACATTAATATTTTATTTTCTCTAAGTTTAGACTTAGGGACTCCATTAAAAATATTAATTATTTTAATATCTCCTGAACTATTTAGAATCTGCCCAAACCCTTTCTAGGTATTGGAGATCTCATGTGCCCCAACCTATCCACCAAATTTCGTGGCTAGAGCACAACTGATGCTACCCCAAATCAACATGTACTTCCCTACGTTTGATGGCACTGCCAAGTGCATAGCCAGGGCTTGGGTTGAGAAGATGGACACATACTTCCAACTCAACTGGATGGCGGAACAAGAGACCATTAAGATGGCAGCTCTACACTTGGAGGGGGAAGCCCATGGCTGGTGGTTTCACGGCCTGACCACTTTGGAGCATGCCCAGATAGTTTCGTATGAGGACTTCACGAGGAGGGTGGTGGAGCAATTTGATCAGAGGGATCCGGAAGCATGCTTCACAGAGCTGACACAACTGCGCCAGACAGGCAACCCGGAGTAGTACTTTTCTGATTTTTTGCATGTGTCAGTGTTGGTCCCGGATCTGTTCGAGGCCAAGAGGGTATACACCTTCGTTGAGGATTTTCTTGAGCCTCTGTGTGGACTGGTGAAGTGCACCAGAGATCTGCAGGGGGCCATCCCCAAGATTAGAGTGCCATTTCTTGCGCAGACCCCTTTCCCACAAAAAGGGCATGAGACTAGATCCCCACCACCGAGGACCACACAGGGGAGGGGGTAGCTAGATGAGGAGACACGGAAGAACCTAAGGAGGAGGAAGCTATGCTTCACATGCAAGGAGCCCTGGGCACTAGGCCATAGGTGCACAAAGGGTAGAACACATTACATTGAGGTCTTTTCTGACAATGACCAAGAGGATGAGGTGGAGCAGGATTGCGGTGGGACAGATGGAGAGAGTTCGGGGATAGAGGGCCACCACCACCACCACCTCCACAGGGAGGGGCATCTCTTGCCTCATCAGGGGGAGTCCTTGCTTCTCTATGCAGGATTCCTAAGTTTTTGACACTCTGGATCAGAGGTACGGTACAAGGACAAGGTGCAGGTACTAGTGGACAGTGGGGTTACCCACAACTTCATAGATGCACAGTTGGTCCAAAGGAGGGTTGTTAAAAGTGGCAACTAAGGCCAAACTCCATGTGGGTCATCTTATTCATGGCTGATAATATTTTTATTAGATTCCTCTCGTTGAGAGTTGTAGGATTGATCTAAAGATCATCCAATTCCGATAAGTATTTATGGAGATATGAATTTATTTTGCTTATGAAATAATTATCAAGCTAACCAGCAACTCATGTAGGCTCAGAAGCCCAACAATCGCATCTATTCAATCATCAACAATTGTGTATAAATACAGGAGGTCTTTTCCTCATTTGGACTCACTCACTCATCACATCTCTCTCTCTCTCTCTCCTACGCAGAAAAGAGGCTCTTCTCCTACTGCGCAGAAAGAGACTCTTCTCTCACACGTGTGGAAGGAGGGTGCAGAATTTAGGGCTGCAACTGCAGAACCAAAGTTAGACCAACGTTGACCAGAAGACTCCCTCCTTAGAACTACGTTGTAGGTCCATCTGGAACTCCTCTGAAGGCCGCATTTTTTGGTAGTAGAATCAAGCCGATCCGATCGTCGGTTTGCAAGATATTGTCTGCCCTAGTTTGGCTGATCTAGGGTTTGCTGCTACTGATGTAAGTCAGATTTATGTACTATTTCTCTCTGCTGAATTATTGAAGATAATGGAAGATTTGATCAAAGGGTTTCCCCACATTGGGATTTGTCCCTGGCTAGCCGCCACATCTTGTGTCTCTTGTCTTGGCTTGTTTTCTGTCGATCGTTTAAATGTTCTATCTGCACTTTACTTTATGTACATGTGATTGCTAATCTGTGGATAATAATAAGAAAGATAAGTAAACTGCTATAAGCATATAGAACATACCATAACTTAACAAGGGGCCTCACCACGGCAGACTTTGAGGGATTCTCTGTCCTAGTGTCGGGTGACCGTACCATCCAGTGTACTAGATACGTGGCTCCTTGACAGTAGTTATAGGAAGCTACTCGATGATGGACCACTTCTTTGTGGTCAATGTGCCATACACCAATGTGGTGATGGGTGTCCAGTGGTTGTATTCCCTTGGGAGAGTTATGACTGATTGGAGGAAACCTGCGATGGAGTTCATGGGGCCAGACGACAAACTGGTGGTTTTGAGAGGCATGCAGTCTTATCTGCCTCAGACTGTTTCGGCCCATAGGATGGAGGCAGATCTTCGACATGGGGACATCGCATGGGCAGTCGAGTTGAGGATCTCAGAGGCTGGGGGACAAGCACAGTCACCACCGGCAGACATATAGGCTCTTCTGGACAGGTACGCAACAATGTTCGGGGACATTCCACCAGGGCAGTGACCAGATAAAGGGTTTGAGCACAACATTGAGCTAGAGCCAGGCATACTGGCAGTCATCACTACTCCTTACAGGCACCCCAAAGCCTATAAGGACAAGATAGAGAAAGCTATTCAGGAGCTACTTGCTTTGGGTCACATCAGGCCTAGTTCCAGTCCTTTTGCTTCTTTCGTAGTGTTGGTGAAGAAGAAGGATGGGACCCTCAGGATGTGCATAGACTACAGAGCCCTTAACAGGAAGACCCTCAAGAACCGGTACCCCATCCCCCGCATTGATGAGCTGATGGATGAGCTTAGAGGAGCCAAGTACTTCTCTAAGATCGATCTATGTTCGGGGTACCACCAGATCAGAGTTCAGGATTAGGACATCCCAAAGACAGCATTCTGGTGCCACTATGGGCACTTTGAGTTTCTGGTCATGTTCTTTGGGCTAAGCAATGCTCCTACCACATTTCAGTCTTGCATGAAACACATCTTTCGGGGGCAGCTGAGGAGGTTCATGCTAGTGTTTTTTGACGACATTCTGATTTATAACTGGACATGGGAGGAGCACCTCCAACACTTGGAGGTATTGTGCATTCTGGAAGAGCAACAGTTCTATGCCAAGCTCTCCAAATACAAGTTTGAATTGACAAAGATGCTTTATCTCGGGCATATCATTGGAGTAGACGAGGTGAAGGTTCATGAGGAGAAGATCAGGGCCATCCGGGATTGGCCGATACCCCGAGACATGACTACACTGAGAGGCTTCTTGGGCATTTGCACTTACTACAAGAAGTTTGTCAAAGGGTTCTCGCAACTGGCAGCACCCTTGACCGACTTGACCAAGAAAGGCACCTTCGCATGGACTGAGGGAGCACAGGCCGCTTTCGATCGCCTCAAGGAGGTGATGAGTAGTTGCCCTGTCTTAGCACTCCCAGAATTTTCCCAGCCATTCACGGTGGAGTGTGATGCAGCAGGGGTGGGAATTGGAGCCATTTTGTCACAGGAAGGGCACACCATAGCTTTCGAGAGTCGGAAGCTCCTACCGCACGAACTGTCATATTCCATATATGACAAGGAGATGCTAGCCATCATGCATGCATTGGCCAAGTTCTGCCAGTACTTAATGGGCAACCGATTCTGAGTGAAGACTGATCACAATAGTCTTCGACATTTCATGGGGCAGGGCCTCAATGATAGGCAACAGTGATGGGTCAGCAAGGTGCAGGCCTACGACTTTGATATTGAGTATGTGCGAGGCAAGCACAACGTGGTGGCCGATGCTCTATCCAGGAGATCGGTTGGGTTATCTCTTATGAGCATCTGCCAGGATTGGAAGCCTCAGTTGTTGGTTGAGTACTCCAAGGAGAGGAAGGCCTGCAAGGTGCTAGAGGGGACACATGCAGATGAGCATTACTGTGTGATGGATGAGGTCATCTATTACAAGGAGCACATTTACTTAGTGCCCAACTCGCAATTGAGGGAGAGCATACTCCAGGCAGCTCACGATTCACCATTGTCCGGACACCAGGGGTTCCAGAAGACTTACATGGTTGTTCGGGAGAGGTTCACGTGGAAAGGCCTCAAGGAGGACATGCTGCAGCACGTAAGGGAGTGTGAGGCTTGCCAGCAGAACAAGGGGGAGTTGACTCACCTTGCAAGACTATTACAGCCACTTCTCATTCCAGAAGGGAAATGGAAAAATATCTCAATGGATTTCATCACTGGGCTCCCCACAGTACAGGGGAAGGATTGCATATATGTGGTGGTCGACAGGATGACCAAATTTGACCATTTCTTTGCCATCCCCACTAGATTCATGGCTGCCCAGGTTGCCGAGTTGTTCTTCTAGGAGGTTTTCAGACTACATGGACTCCCTAAGAACATTGTTAGCGACAAAGATAGCAGGTTTATGGGTGGCTTTTGGCAAGAGCTCTTTAGGTTGGTTGGGGCGGAGCTTACTCCTAGCACCAGTTACCACCCTCAGAAGGACAATCAGACAAAGAGGGTCAACCAGTGGTTGGAGGGGTACCTGAAGAACTATGTGACAAGTCAGTGGAGGATGTGGATTCAGTGGTTGCACTTAGGCGAGTTTTGCTACAACACCACGCACCACATGTCTATTGGTATGACACCTTTTCATGCCCTCTATGGTTATGATGCTCTAACTTTTGTTGATGTTATTTTCGGAGACAATCGGGCCCCAAAGGCCAAAGACTGGTTCCAAGAGAGCTAAGATATCCTCAAATCTCTCAAGGATAATCTTGCAAAAGCTCAGAATCAACAAAAACTGTATGCAGATCGGCACAGGGTAGAGAAGCACTTTGAGGAGGGGGACCTAGTGTGCCTCCAGTTGCAGCCTTATAGACAGTTTATGCTGAAACAGAAGGAGGCCGAGAAGCTACAACCACGCTTCTATAAGCCCTACCAGGTGACCAAGCAAGTTGGGAAGGTGGCCTATGAGTTGGCATTGCCTTCAAGGAGCAGGATCCACAACGTGTTTCATGTTTCATGCCTCAAGAAGGTGCTAGGGGTTGGAATTTCTAAGTCTAACTTGTTAGAAATTCTTCCTGTACTATCTGGTTTAATTCACCTACTTGTTTAATTACTTAACAAGTTATTTACCATGTAAATATTGAAAATAAACACAAGTACAGTATCAACATCTACAAATCATCAACTGAAAGAAAACAAGCACACAAGTAACACCATTATTTTTGGACCAATGCCCCCGGAAAAACCCAATGGGGGAAAACCAATGCAGCTATTCAGAGGGTTATATTATTATGCAGTTTATCTGAGTACAACTGGGTGCCTAGACTGGCTCACTTGACAGAGAAAAATATACGGCAGCAATACCTCTATATCCAGAAATAGGTATTCAGAAAAACTGTCCCACGAAACCCTCTCCGGTACAACTGAAGCTCAGTGTTGGCCACTGCGTTAGCCTCATGCTGACCTGCGTCATCCCAATGACCCTCTGCGTCAGCCCTTTGAGGCACTGCGCAGCCTCTACGTCATTCCCTCTGCCCTCTGCATGGATGGCGCAGTCTCTCTGGGCTCTGCGCTTCCTCTGCTGGGCTCTACGTAGCCTGGACTGACTGCTGCTCTTGCTCTCTCCGCTTCTGTGCTGGTCTCCTAGTATTGTCCCTACCTCTCTGCCTCGTACTCACTGCCCCTCGTTGTTGATCACTGATTCACTTTTTCTTAGTAACCCCGCTCTAGCAAAATGAATGATTGATCACTCTGGTGTGTTCTCCAACTAACCCTCAAGCCTCCTCTTATACTTTTCTCGTTGGTCCTTCAACGACCGAGATTAAATCTCTAATCAACGACTAAGATTAGATTTGGCTTGATCCATGACTTTTGGAACCTTCTAACCCAGTTTTATATTAATACCCATTTATATTTTGTTTTTCCTAAGATTAGACTTAGGAATTCCATTTAAAATATTAATTATTTTAATATCTCCCAAACTGGGTACAATCTGTCCAAACCATTTATGGGTCTTGGAGATCTCATGTGCTTTAGCCTCTCCACCAAATTTCATGGCTAGATCACATCCGATGCTACCCCAAATCAACACTCCCTTTTAGCGAGGACTGTGCTCTAGTAATACTCCTCACTGAGTATCACACTGATTATCTAGCACCGGTCCCTGTGTTGATGCTAGGCCTCCCTGCCCAACATTCTCTGCACTGCTGCATCTTGTACTATTGCCCGTGGCCCTGCCACTGCCATTGCTGCATCCCTACGGTAGCTCCCTCTGCATTTGTGCTACTGCTGGTCCATCCTCCCAATGCTACATCTGCACTACATCCCCCTCTCATCATGTTGCATCATGCTATTGCATACTGATACTACACTCCAACTCAGTTATTGAGAAGTAACTAACTGATTCACCCAACTTCTGACATCCCTGTCAAGCTAGAAACACTCTGATGTTGAAGCTTCGTCTGCCACTAACAAGTGCTCCCTCTACTAACCTTTGCACTATTGCAACAACTCCCTGCATCTCGCACCGTTGCACACCTCTCTGTGCCATCCTGCACTAGTGCAACACTCCCATGCCTCTCGCACTGTTGCAACCTGCTAGCCTTGCGCTGTCCCGGGACTCCTGCACTGTAGCACTCTCTGCCACTCCATCCTCATCTGTCTCCACCTACATCTGTCAGTCCTGTTACTCCTCTTCGAGGCTCCCGTAGCAAGGTATAATCCAAGAGGTTGGGTACCTCAAGGATCCTGCCGCTCATCGCATGTAGTCCTCCTGACTACAGCTCGATGTCTCCTCACTTCTTCTCAATTGGCACATGAGCACTCATGGCACAATTGTCCTCCTCCTCGACTTCTTTCTCTGCCTTTGTAGGCGCTGCCTTCGAGTCTGAAGCCTCTCCCTTACTCTTCTTCCTAGGACACTGGTTCGCAAAATGACCCAGTTTCCCATAATGGAAGCACTTGACCTTGGAGAGGTCCTTCTTCTTCCTCTTCTCCTGCTTTCCCGCAGATGCTAGAGTCGCATCCTCTTCTTCCTCCTCCTTGATCCTGACCCTTTTTCTGTTACTCCCCAACTTGGTCAGCCGTCTGATCTCTTCTTGACAAAGAGTCGCCCATAGTTCTTCCCAATCTGGAAGACCCGTCCTGCCCAGTATGCTCTGGAAAAATACCTCCCAATCCTTGGAAACTGCGTTCAGTGAAGTCCTCACCATCAATTCCTCATCCGACGTGGCCCCTATGGAAGTTAGTTGGTCACGAATTTCCTTCAATCGATCGAAGAAGACAGCTATCTGCCCTCCCTTCTACATTTGGTATGCCCTTAGTTGATTCTCTAGGAGCATCTTCCTTTGCACAGAAGTATGCTGGTACAATGTCTTCAAGGCATCTCACATCTCCTTTGTCGTTTCCTTCTCGGCAATATGTGGTACCACATGATCCTTGACCATCAAGGATGATGCACTTAGCCTTAGCCATTGCCTCCTCGTACCTTTCATTAGCTACGGGGTCAACTGAGATAGCTATCACTCTCGAGACGAAGCCCTTAAGGCGATGTCTGTCTAGAATGGACAAGATCCTAGCCTTCCACACCACAAAGTTGGATGCTCCGTCCAACCTATCCTGATCTCTCAGCCTATTCACAGTCATCTTGCTTCTCTTCTACTTCCCTCCTGGAAGTCCTCTGTTTGACTCTTGCTGAGTCTCTCAACTTCCTGTCTGGAAGTTCTTGGTTCGACTCCCTCTGAGTCTCGATTTCCCTTCTGGAAATCCCTCTACCAACATCAAGTTGCCCCACTCCAATCATCTGTGCAACTACACCATTGACCTGGATTCCTTGGCTAGAAATCCACCTCGGCAACAACTTCCTCCACCTTGGTCTTGCCCTGTTAGGTACCATTCTGACCACAGTACCCCACTAGCTTTGCTCCACAAATTACCCACAGCCTCCTAAACCCCAACAACTGAAGGATTGAGCCATTTGGCTCTGTGCAATCCCGGCACCAACAAATCAACTCCCCCAGCCAACTGCGTCAACCCTCCTAGCCTCTGCATGGCTCTACATGAGCCTGATTCTGCCTCCCTTAGCCTCTGCGCTGCCTTTCTCTGGCCCAGAATGATGACATAGTCCCTTTGCATCACTCCTCCCTTTGTCACCTTCTACAAAGATCAACTCTGTCACTAGGGACAACTAAATCAGCTGCAAATCCTCTGCTCTGCTAATGCCTTCAGTTTTCCTGTGATTTGCAACCACGCTCTGATACCATATTGGAATTTCTAAGTCTAACCCCTTAGAAATTCTTCTTGTACTATCTGGTTTAATTCACCTACTTGTTTAATTACTTAACATGTAAATACTGAAAATAAACACAAGTACAATATCAACATCTACAAATCATCAACTGAAAGAAAACAAGCACATAAGTGACACCATTATTTTTGGACCAATGTCCTTGGAAAAACCCAATATGGGAAAACTGGTGCAGCGATTGGAAGGGTTATATTATTATTCAGTTTATCTGAGTACAACTAGGGGCCTAAACTGACTCACCCGACAGAGAAAAATATATGGTAGCAATACCTCTATATCCGGAAACAGGTATTCAGAAAACTTGTCCCATGAAACCCTCTCTAGCACAACTAAAGCTCAGCATTGGCCCTTCTGGCCGCTGCGTCAGCCTCCTACTGACCTGTGTCAACCCTGGGACCCTCTACGTCAGCCCTCTAACACAATGTGCAGCCTTTGGGAGCCTCTGTGTCACTCCCTCTTCCCTCTGCGTGGATGACGCAGTCTCTCTGGGCTTTGTGCTGCCTCTGCTGGGCTCTGCGTAGCCTAAACTAACTACTGCTCTCGCTCTCTCCGCTTCTGTGCTAGTCTCCCAGTATTGTCCCTGCCTCTCTGCCTCGTACTCACTGCCCCTCATTGCTGATCACTGATTCAATTTTGCTTAGCAACCCACTCTAGCAAAAGAATGACTAATCACTCTGGGGTGTTCTCCAACTGACCCTCAAGCCTCCTCTTATACTTTTCTCGTTGGTCCTTCAACGACCGAGATTAAATCTCTAATCAACGGCTAAGATTAGATTTGGTTTGATCCATGACGTTTGGAACCTTCTAACCCAGTTTTATATTAATACCCATTAACATTTTATTTTTCCTAACTTTAGACTTAGGAATTCCATTAAAATAATTAAATATTAATTATTTTAATATCTCCCAAACCGGGTACAATCTGTCCAAACCATTTATGGGTCTTAGAGATCTCATGTGCTTTAACCTCTCCACCAATTTTCATGGCTAGAGCACATCCGATGCTACCCCAAATCAACAATGGGACAACAAGTGACCGTAGCAACTAATCTACCCCCATTGGATGATGAGGGTCATTTGGTGCTGGAACCAGATGCCATACTGGAGAGCAGGGACAGAAGACTGAGGAGCATAACCATTAGGGAGTTCTTGGTACACTGGAAGAACTTACTGGATGAGGATGCCACCTATAAGGGTGAGCACATACTAGAGCACCCGACTTTGAGGTTGCTTGAGGGCAAGCAACATTTGGGAGGGGAGAACTGTCATGTCCCTTCTGAAAAGAATTAGTCACGGGGAGAAGCAACACAATTTTGGTAGCATTTTTGGTTTAGGAGGAGAACCCACACGCAGAAACTTAGGAACTATAGGCAGTTCGATTTATTTCTAGCAGCGAGTGGAATGTGGGGGCCACCACATGCATAATTCGAATTTGGCCAAGGAGGACGTCGGAGGTAATTCAATCTAGTGGAAGGAGGGTCCCACAAGATGCTAAGGGGGAGCCCAAAGTGATAAAAGAGGATGGAGCTCTCATTTTGCAGCATTCTGAATATTTGACAAACAAACTCACTCTTGTATGCTCTGCTACTTAGCGAGTCTACCAGTTGTTTAGCCACGAGTCTTCCACATGGAAGATTCAACCTCTACTTCGAGGGACTATCCGTACCTACCCTAGGGAGGCTATTCCACAAAGATTGCAGGAGTTTCCAGCAGTGATTCACGACTCATCCAGCCATGCAGAGGAAGGAACTGCGTGTTTTCTGGGTAGCCAGAAATACATAAAGGTTGATTTAGCCAGCCAAGAGGCCCCTAACTTGCTGGAAGTTTCGGGAGCAAGGAGGGTAAAGGGCTGAGGGTATTTTATCAGTGTTTTGCAACCAGCCAGCCAGTACACGCAGCAATATACATTTCTAGGCAGAGAAACTGTGCAGTGGTCTCTAGCAGCAAATTCGTGGGGCTTGATTGAGCAGCAATCAGGTCCAAGGACCATCCGGGAAGCAAGGGATCAGCTAGTACAGGTGAAAGCAGCATTTGAGGGGTGTTTCTAGGTGGACTTACACGCTGTTTTCTGCAAATCGAATTTGGCAGCAGTGGCTGGAGAGCAGCTCCCAAGAGGCAGAAAGTCCAAAGTCAAAATCAGAGAAATTCCCTTATGGGTTTTTCTGGGTTTTGTCCAAGCAGTCTAAGGTTGAAAGGGCAGAATTTTTTGGGCACATTCCAGCAGGCTGAAGTCAACAGATTAAAAGTTTACTAGGACAGTGTAGAGCATAGTGGAGTAGCAGCTGAACAACCATCTTTCCAACTATTCTAACACCTGGGTTTGGTTCAGTTTGTCCTTGAGACAAACCCAGGTGCACCACTCATTTATATATTGTACTCTTGCACTCATATTTAATAATATATGGCTCAGCAGTTCCAGTATTACAGTATTTCATGGGTGTTTGATAAATGTTTTTAATTTTCCACTAGTGCACTGTTTGTTTATTTGGATTATCACTTAAATTCCTGTTTAGGAACATTACACACCCTCATGTCCACACTCCTTGAGTAAGGTCAAGAAACATTGCCATGGGGGTTGATGTAGCTAAAAGAAGGAAAAAGCATACTATGGCCACAATAAAAGGGCTCTACCCTCCTCATTTGGCAATCCCCTAGTTCCTCAGCACTTGATGCTCCATTCCATCAAAAGGAACCCTTGCATGTCCCAACCTTGATCAACAATGATTTGTTTCATATTAAGGGATAAAACTAATGCTACATCATAAAGAGTAACCTCTAACCCTTGAGCTATGCACCCAAAATAAAAAGAACTATTATAAAAGAGTAAAAGGTGTGTAATATTCCAAATAGAAACTTACAGTGATAACAAAGACATGCAATAATTTCAACACAAAAATTTACTCAATAAACACATGTAAACAGAAATTCTGCACAGAACACCAAATTGGCCAATTTTTATTAATTATAATTGTTGGAGTAGAATAGAAGATGGAAGGAGTGCACTTGGGCTTGCACAAGGCAAGCTACAAGCCTTAGTTGATCTGTACAAAAGTGTCCAACTGTTGTAGAAATACTGCTCTCCAGAAAACTAAGCTGGCCCTATGTTTTAGCACTGTTGGCTGACTTCAGACCTTGATTTTTCCCCTTAAAACTGTGCAGAAAATTATGTTAAATTAGGGGTGGACTCGTCAAAAACCCAAAAAGGGTTTCCCCTAGTTTTGACCCTCCAAATTCAGCCTCCCACAGCTTGGCCCTCCTTCAAAACCATTAATCTACATTTGTAGTTGAGTTTGTTGTTTCTTGCTCCCAAAATGCTAGAAAACCCCTCCAAATAAGCCTCCAACCAAAATTCCAACAACCCAACTCCTCAATCCGCCGGTCAAGACTCCCTCTGGACAACCCACACCAATGATTGCGCAGTCATGTAGGTGATGATGTAGTCTTTGAGCACATAAATTTGTTATGAATGTTATGCTCTCTCTCCTGCTAAAGATTCACTCCTCAAGGCTAGAAATTGGTCGAGAGACACTCTGGCAACACTTCACACCCAATCCCCAACACCTCTTCTCCTCTAAAGACTATGTGGTCTTCTCTACTGCGTCCCTGCTAAACCATAACAACGTGATTTCCTATAGGATATGTCTCCCCCAGTCTCTAAATGAAAAGGAAAACCTTCCTAGGGTGGCGCTCGAGGTCCACCGAAGAAAGGGTGAGCTTCACCCCTTGGGAAGCTCTTGTGCTAAGCAGCACATTGTGGCTCAATTGAATAGCCAAAGAAACAATGAGTTTTCAAATTGCCAAAAGGCCCCATATGATGCTTCTCTTCTCCTATTTATGCTTGCTGGCCTTGAGTCTCATGTGGGTCCCATCTCCAATTTCGACCTCACTTAGGAAAATCAAATTGCTTACCATGGGGTGCGTATTATTTGTGGGTAAGTGGCCCCCACATTGCACTAAGATGCTCATCAACCCACTTTTCCTCAATTTTCTTCACCAAAAATGACAAAATTGACAAAATTGTTCCTCTCATCTTAGGAAAATAATTAGGAAGGGACATTACAGTCCTCCCCTCCCAAATGTTGCTTGTCCCCAAGCAACTGCAAAGTCGGATGCTGCAAAACCTGTTCACTCTCCCACGTAGCATCCTCCTTTGGCAAATCCTTCCATTCGACCCAATGCTCCCTGATCACCCTGTTCCTCAACCTCCTCTCCCGAATCTCCAATATGAACTCTGGTGTCAAAACGAAATGCCCCTCATTATCCGAGGGAGGTAACTCAGTTGTTATTGTAACTTGCTGCCCCAACGCCTTTTTCAGGCATGAAACATGGAACACTTTGTGGATCCGCCTCTCTGAAGGTAGCTCCAACTCATAAGCCACCTCTGCAACCCTCATGACCACCTTATACGGCCCATAAAACCAAGGTTGAAGTTTTTCTGCCCCCTTCTGCTTAAGTGAGGACTATCTATATGGCTGCAAGCGTAGGTAGACCCTGTTCCCTACCTCCAACTGTCTCTCCACCCTGTGCTTGTCAACATACATCTTTTGCTGATTTTGAGCCACCTGCAAGTTATTCTTGAGAGCTCGGAGAATCTCCTGGCTCTCTTGAACCCAATCCTTTGCCCCTGGGGCCCTGCTATCTCCATACATCATGTCAGAAAAAGAGAGTGCACCATATCCATAAAGTGCTTGGAAAGGAGACATATCGATCGACATGTGATAAGTGGTGTTGTAGCAAAATTCTCCTAGATGAAGGTACTTGACCCACGCTCTCTACTGGTCATCACATAATTTCATAGGTACCCCTCCAACCACTTGTTCACGATCTCGGTCTGCCCATCTGTCTAGGGGTGATTGCTAGTGTTGGGTGTAAGCTTTGTCCCCACCAATTGGAACAACTCCTACCAGAAAGCCCCCATAAACCTGTTATCCCTGTCACTAACAATGGTCTTGGGAAGACCATGCAATCAAAAGACCTCCAGAAAGAATAACTCAGCCACCTAGATGGTTGAAGATCTCGATGAGATGGTGAAGAAATGGGAAAACTTGGTCAATCTGTCAACCACCACATAAATGCAATCATGCCCTTGCGCAGCTGGGAGCCCTGTGATAAAGTCCATGTACACACTCTCCCACTTCCTCTCCGGAATGGGAAGAGATTGTAATAAACTAGCGATATGTGACAACTCCACCTTTTTCCTCTGACAGTCTACGCACTCCCGCACGTGCCTCAACACGTCTCCCTTGAGCCCCCACCATGAGAATCTCTCTCTAATAGCACGATATGTCTTGAGGAAGCCTGGGTGTCCTGTTAGGGGGGATTGTGAGTTGCTTGCATAATCCTCTCCTTAAGCAAAGATACTAGAGTCTAGCACCAAATATATCTTGTCTTTGTAGCAGATCATGTCATCCATCACCTGGAATCTGTCAACCCTGTGTATGCTGTCCAAAATCTCGCAAGCTTGCCTGTCTTTGGAGTACTCAACCAAGAGTTGAGCCTTCCAGACATGAATAACGTCCATTAAAGATAATGTTGCGGGTCTCCGAGAAAGTGCATCTTCTATCACGTTGTGCTTCCCCTTGACGTACTCAATCTCGAAGTCATAGGCCTAGAACTTGCTAACCCATTTTTGTTGTCGCTCCTCCAATGACTATTGCTCCAGGAAGAACCTAAAACTGTTGTGGTCAATCTTCACTTTGAAACAGTTGCCCACCAGATACCTGCCTAAACTTGGCCAGTGCATGCATCATAGCCAACATCTCTTTGTCATATACCGAGTAAAATCGCTCGTGGAGTCGTAGCTTCCTGCTCTCAAATGCAATAGGGTGCCCCCCTGCGTCAACATAGCACCAACTCCCTCCCCGAAAGTGTCACACTCTAGCACAAATGACCATGTGAAGTCTGGCAAAGCCAATACGAGACAGTTGCTCATCACCTTCTTGAGGTGCTCAAAGGCCTCTTGCGCCACCTGTGTCCACACAAAATCCCCCCTCTTTGTCAAATCGGTGAGAGGTGCTGCAAGCTGTGAAAATCCCCTCACGAATCTCCTATAGTATGTGCAAATGCCCAGGAACCCTCTCAGCTCTGTCACGTTCCTGGGTGTGGGCCAATTCCAAAATGGCCCTGATCTTCTCCTGGTATACCTTCACTCTATCCTCCCCAATCACATGCCCCAAGTACAACATCTCTGTTAGTCCAAATTCACACTTAAACATCTTTGCATATAGTTGTTGCTCCTCAAATATGTGTAGAACTACCTCCAAATGTTGAAGGTGCTCCTCCCAAGTCCATCTATAAATGAGTATGTCATCAAAGAAAACAAGGACGAAGCACCTCAACTGCCCACGAAACACGTGGTCCATACATGATTGAAAAGTAGTTGGAGTGTTGGTTAGCCCAAAGGGCATCACCAAGAACTCGAAATGGTCATAGTGGCAGCGAAAGGCAGTCTTACAGATGTCCTTCTCCCTCACCCGGATCTGATGATACCCCGAGCGCAAATCCATCTCAGAGAAGTATTTCGCCCCTCTAAGCTGATCCATCAACTCGTTAATGCGCGGGATGGGATATATGTTCTTTAATGTCTTCTTACTGAGGGCCTTGTAGTCAATGCACATGCGCAACGCCCCATCCTTCTTCTTCACCAACACCATGGAAGAAGCTAAGGGACTCGAACTAGGCCTGATGTGACCCAACCTCAGCAGCTCCTAGATGGCCCTCTCTATCTCGTCTCGGTAGGCCTTTGGGTGCCTATACGAGGTGGTGATGATTGCGTTCACCCCATACTCCAACTCAATAGTGTGCTCAAACCAACAATCTGGTGGTCTGCCTAGTGGGATCTCCCCCAAAACCCCCTGGTGCCTCTCCAACAAGGCCAATATGTTTGGGTGCACAGGATGTTTCGGAGCCCCTGTCTTCGATATCCTCAACTCAACTACCCACTCTATGTCTCCATGTCGTAGATCTGCCTCCATCCAATGAGTTGAAACTATCTGGGGTGGATAAGAGTGCATTCCCCTCAATAGTACTAGCTTCCCATCTAGCCCCATAAATTCCATCTCTAACTTCTACCAGTGAGTGGTGACCCTCCCCAATGAATACAACCACTAGACACCCAACACCATGTTGGTGTCTAGGACATCAACTACAAAGAAGTGATCAGTGAGTGAGTAGTTCCCCATCTTCACAGTCAACTCAAGGACATACTTCATGCATTGCATGGTCCGGTCTTCGGGCACCAGCACAGAGAATCCCTCGAATGTCTCTGTCTGAATGCCCCTACACTCCACCATATGGGCATCAATAAAGTTGTGGGTGGCCCCACTGTCCACTAGGACTGACACTCGCTGCCCCTATACGGTCCCCCGAATTTTAAGTGTCAAATACTTTGGCACTCCCCGTAGTGATGCAAGGACTCCCCCTAATGGGGCAAACGGTCCTCCTCTAGGTGGTGGTGGTGGTGGTCCTCCAGATGACTGTCCTCCCTCATCTCCCTACTCGGCTCATTACTCGGACTCCTCATCTAGCTCACTATCTGAATACACCTCAATGAAATGGGCCTTGCCCTTGGTGCACTTGTGCCCAAGGCTCCTGGCACGCAAAAAGCACAACCTCCTCCTCCTCAGGTCTCTCCGGGTCTCATCATCCATCTGGCCACGTCCTCCATCCCTCTGAGGTGGCCTAGTGTCTCGGTTCCCCTATGGGGTCGTGGGTCTAGTGGGAGCGAAAACTTGGGTCTTGGAAACTACATCAATCATATCCTGGGTCCTGGAGATAGCATCCGGAAGTGATGTGGGTTTGTAATCCCTCACCCAACCACGCAAAGGCTCAGCAAGCCCCTCCACAAATAGCATAATCAGTTGGGCCTCTGAGATGTCTGTCGCCATTACTGCCAGTCTCTAGAATTCCGTAATGTAAGCCTCTACGCTGCCAGTCTGCCTTAGATGGGCTAACTCCCTAAAATGTAACTCTGGGTCTTTCCTCTCAAATCTCTCCAACAACCTCCGGGTGAACTATGTGTAAGTGGTGATATGGATGTGTCCCAAGGTGATTAGCCCATGATACCACCATTCCTGGGCATCCCCTTCAAATGAAGAGTAGCAAACTATATAGCATCGGCTTCCCTCATGGGGTTCAGGTGGAAATATGTGTCAAGCTTTTGGATCCATTCTCTCGATGAACTCTTTGCTGACCCATCAAAGTTTGGGAGTCTAGCCTTCACTGCTATCTTTTGCACAACCTGGTTGGATGTTCCCCCTTTGTAGTGGGCCCCAACCCCTATAGTATGCCTCTCCTTGAGGTGAATGCACTCCCCAAAAGACATCACCCGCTTAATCTAGGCATCCAACCCCTTATACTCATCAATACCAGATGCAACTGTCTGGACCAAATTTGCAACTGGTTTTGGCTTCCTCTCTGGCTCGGGCTCGGGCTCATCCACAAAATGAGGCAAAGTAGGACGGCCAACCTGCCCATGTTTGGGAGTATGTGGGGGCTGATAAGTACTGTTTCCCCCTCCTTCTCTGGAACCCCCATCACCTTGATGCTCTCCCTTTGGCCTTCCACCCATCTGCAGCCCCATCACCTATTGCATCATGTCCATCATGAGCTTCCCTTGCCTCAACATCTGTTGTTCAGTCCTCAGCAGCTCCTCCAAAACTTGGTTCTAGCCCATTTGCCTAGGTTGCTCATTGTGCTCCTAATTGTCCATCCCACCTCTAAGGTTCTCCACCTCGGTGTCTAAAAACGGATATGGGCCTTCTTCTCTACCTCGACCCCTACCTCTACCTCTACCACTGCCTCTCTGGAAGATTACTCCTTGATATCTAGGTGGCATCACCAGCTCCTATTCCCCATGCTAGCCAGGAACATGCTCTGACACCACTATAATATTCCAAATAGAAATTTATAGTGATAACAAAGATGCAATAATTTCAACACAAAAATTTACGCAATAAACACACATGTAAACAGAAATTTTGTCTGGAACACCAAATTGGCCATTTTTTATTAATTATAATTGTTGGAGTACAATAGAAGATGGAAGGAGTGCACTTGGGCTTGCACAAGGCAAGCTCAAGCCTCAGGTGATTAGTACAAAAGTGCCCAACTGTTGTAGAAGTACTGCTCTCCAGAGAACTATGTTGGCCCTATGTTTCTTCACTACTGGCACACTTCAAACCCTGATTTTTCCCCTCAAAACTACCTAGAAAATTCTGTGAAATTAGGGGTGGACTCCTTGCCAAAAACCCAGAAAAACCCAAAAAGGGTTCCTCGTAGTTTTGACCCTCCAAATTCGGCCTCCCACAGCTTGGCCCTACTCCAAAACCAGAAATCTACACATGTAGCTGAGTCTGTCATTTCTTGCTCCCAAAATGCTAGAAATCACCTCCAAATAAGCCTGCAACCAAAATCCCAGCAACCCAAATCCTCAATCCTCCGGCCAAGACTCTCTCCGGACAACCCACACCAATGACTACGCAGTCCTATAGGTGATGATGCAGTCTTTGAGCACAAAAACGTGTTTTGAATTTTATGCTCTCTCTCCTGCTGAAGATTAACTCCTCAAGGCTGGAAATTAGTCAAGAGACACTCCGGCAACACTTCACACCAAATCCCCAACGCCTCTTCTCCTCCAAGACTGCGCAGTCTTCTCTACTGTGTCCCTACTAAACCAGAACAACGTGATTTCCTGTAGGATATGTCTCTCACGATCTCCAAATGAAAAGGAAACCTTTCTAGGGTGGCACTCGAGGTTCACCGAAGAAAGGGTGAGCTTCACTCCTTGGGAAGCTCTCGTGCTAAGCAGCACGTTGTGGCTCAGTTGAACAGCCAAAGCAACAGTGGGTTTTCAAATTATCGAAAGGCCCCAAATGATGCTTCACTTCTCCTATTTATGCTTGCTGGCCTTGAGTCTCATGTGGGCCCCATCTCCAATTTCGACCTCACTTAGGAAAATCGAATTGCTTACCATGGGGTGTGTATTATTTATGGGTAAGTGGCCACCACATTCCATTAAGATGCTCATCGACCCACTTTTCCTAAGTTTTCTTCACCAAAAATTGCCTTAGACCAAAAATGACAAAATTGTTCCTCTCATCTTACAAAAATAATTAGGAAGGCACATTACAAGGTGCACTAGAGGGGTGGAAAAAAAAAGTCTACGTAGGGTAACTCATGCATCCATGATTGCTCCCTCCTTTACATCTATACATTCAAGATGTGGACTCCCGATCAGTCTGTCCACTTAAACATGGAACTTGGCCATGAAGCCTTTTCCCCTCCATTGTCACCCATTTACACTAACACCTATTAATTGAGGGGTTGACCTTAGAAATGCTACTTCCCCTTTGAGGTTGGAAGCACCTAATAGGGTTGACCATTAGCCACCTCTATCAAGGTAGGGAACACCTTTATGGGACTTCGTCTAGTTAGATATCAAAAGGTGATCTCAATTTGAAGTATTAATATGCCCTTAGCATACAAGTTTGATCCTCTTAGATGCTCATATGATCTTATGTCATTAATGGATGGTTTATTTCACTTGAGTTCCTGTTGGTCTTCTCAGTTGGTCCACAACAGCCCAAGCTTTGTGGTCACCCACTCAACAAATACCCAAGCCTTCCAGAGTTGTTGATGACTTGGCAAATGCAACATTGCCCACTTATATCATAGCGTTGGGCATTGTGATGACTTGAGCAGATGAAGCATGTCCCAGAGCACCTCCAAAACCTAGGATGTTGATCTTCTTTGACCCAACACAAAGGATTCTTGTAATGTCCCTTCTCAATAAATTCTGCTAGGGGAGTTCTACAATTTTGCAATTTTAGAGTTAACACAATTTTGGAAGCTAGACTTAGGAGAAGTGGGTAAAAATTAAAAGTTTGGTGGGTTGTGGGGCCACCCCTAAAGGAAATACGCACCCTAATGTAGGATTCTGGGCTACAATCCTACATTCTTATAGCAGGGCATATTTCTAGTTAGCCAGGAAGTTTGCATCACTTTGTGGGTTCAGTTTTGGCTTGGAGTTTAGCCAAACCTTTTATGGGTTTTAGGAGAGGAGCCTATGCCTAAAATTTCATATCGATTTGGGGAATATTGAGGGTAGGATCCAGTTCCATTCTAGCAGTAGTTGACAAAATATAGCAGATTTTGTGGGGATCTTTTCCAATGCTTGGGTCTTCAATCTTTCACCTATGTTTTGCATTTCTTGCATAAGCAAGCCCAGGTTCCATTGTTCTCACACTTGTACTCATATTTTCCCCATATTAATAAAATGGCTTAGATTTTCTACTTCTAATAATTAGTGTTCTAAATTGAGTGCTTTGATTTCATATTTTGCTTGTTGTACCTAGTGCATGTTTGAGTATTACAATTAATTCTTCCATTAGGAATATTACAGAATTCATTTGTTGAGGTAACATGGTTCTTCCCTAGTTATAGGGATGAAAATATCTCACCATCCTTGTATGTTGGAAAAGCAATGCCTATTTCTAAGCTCAGTAATCTCTTATTTGTTACTACGTGTTCTAACCTCTAGGGTCTTCGTAGTTATGGTTGTGTCCTTGTTTGTTTGGAAAAAAATTATCATCTTGTCTATGTCTTTCCACGTCATCATTATTGTGTAGGTCTAGCTAATATGTTGAACATGACCATGCATGAGTTTAGAAGAGTCATTAAAAGACATTAAAGCCTCATCCAATCCATCTAAATGTTGATTTTTCTAAATCTAACACATCAGAAATTCCTACTGCATTATCTGGTTTATTTCACCTACTTGTTTATTCCTTAACAAGTTATTTAACCATATAAATACTGAAAATAAACACAAACGCAGTCTCAACTCATATGTAGATCATCAACTGAAATAATAGACAAACACACAAGGGACGTTGCTATTTTTGGACAATCGCCCCCAAAAAAACCCAACTTGGTAAAACTGTTGCAACAGTTCTGAGGGTTTTATTATTAAACGGCTTTCTTGAGTATAACTAGGGTGCCAAACTGGCCCACCCAACAGAGATTTCTATCTAGCAGCAATACCTCTCCTCGGAAACAGATATCCAGCAAGTCTGCCCCACAAAAATCCTTCCAGCGCTTCTTCAAGGCACTGTGTCAACACTGCTAGCCTCTGCATAGCTCTGGAACCCTCTGTGTCAGCCCTCTGCCTCTCTGCATCAACTCTCTGGCACTCTACCTCACACACGCAGGCCCTGCTAGCCTCTCCGAAGTCTCTCTAGCCCTCTGCGTGGCTCCTGTTGGCTCTGCGTAGCCTCCTCAATCACTGCGTTGGGCCTCTAGCACTATCTCTGACTCTCTGCTATGTACTCACTGCCTCTCGCTACAACTCAGATCACTTGTTCGATTTCTCTCAACAAACCCCACTCTAGAAAATCAAACTGACTAATCAATTTTGGTGTGTCTCCAACTGACCCTCAAGCCTCCTCTTATACTTTTCCTATCGAGTCTTCAATGGCTAAGATTAGATTTGACTTGATCCATGTCATTTAGAACATTCTCACCTAGTTTTATATTAATACCCATTAATATTTTCCTAAGTTTAGAGTGAAGAACTCCATTAAAAATATTAATTATTTTAATATCTCTCTAACTGGGTGGAATTTCCCCAAACCATTTCTGGGTCTTGGAGATCCCATGTGCTTTAGCCTCCACCAATTTTCATGGCTAGAGCACATCTGATGCTACCACAAATCAACACTCGCTCTTAGCGATGAATGTGCTCTAGTAATGTTCCACCACTAAACATCACACTGATCATCCAACACCGTACCTGTGCTAATGCTTGGCCTGCTACCCTGCATCCACTGCATTGTTGCTTCCTGTATTGCTACCCATGGCTCTGCCACTGCCACTACTACATCTGTACTACAGCTCCATCTGCATCCATGTTGTTGCTAGTCCTTCATCTCAACACCGCATCTGCACTGCAACTCTCTCTCAAATGTTACATCATGCTACCCATAGCACTACCACTGCGAACTACTGCACTGCAACTCAATTACCAAGAAGTAAGTAACTGATCTACCCAAATATTGACATTCTTGTCAGTCTGGAAACCTCTTGATGCTGAAGCTACCTCTTCCGATATCTTGTGCTCCCTCTGCGCTGCTGCAAATACTTTTGCGCCTCTCGCACTGTTGCAGCGTCCTTTGTGCCTCTTTGCACTGTTGCAACCACCTTTGTGCCTCTCGCACTACTGCAACCCCCACTGCTGCTATAGACCTCTGCACTCTAGCATTGCCTTGTCGCTCCGTCTGCATCTTGCTTCTACCGACACCTGTCACCCTGCTACTGACATTCAGGGCTCCCGTAGCCAGATATGATCCAAGAGTTTGGGTACCTCAAGGATCCTGCCCTTCATCTTCTGTAGTCCTCCTGACAACAGCTCGATGTCTCCCCACCTCTTCCCTAGAGGTGCATCAGCACTCATGGCACAATCATCATCTATCTCGACTTCTTTCTCTGCCTTAGCCAGAGCTACCTTGGAGTCAGAAGCCTCTGCCTCTCTGCTATGTACTCACTGCCTCTCGCTGCAACTCATATCACTTGTTCGATTTCTCTCAACAAACCCCACTCTAGAAAATCAAACTAACTAATCAATCTTGGTGTGTCTCCAACTGACCCTCAAGCCTCCTCTTATACTTTTCCTATCGAGTCTTCAATGGCTAAGATTAGATTTGACTTGATCCATGTCATTTAGAACATTCTCACCCAGTTTTATATTAATACCCATTAATATTTTCCTAAGTTTAGAGTGAAGAACTCCATTAAAAATATTAATTATTTTAATATCTCTCTAACCGGGTGGAATTTCCCCAAACCATTTCTGGGTCTTGGAGATCCCATGTGCTTGAGCCTCCACCAATTTTCATGGCTAGAGCACATCTGATGCTACCACAAATCAACACTCGCTCTTAGCGAGGAATGTGCTCAAGTAATGTTCCACCACTGAACATCACACTGATCATCCAACACCGTACCTGTGCTAATGCTTGGCCTGCTACCCTGCATCCACTGCACTGTTGCTTCCTGTATTGCTACCCATGGTTCTGCCACTGCCACGACTACATCTGTACTGCAGCTCCATCTGCATCCGTGTTGCTGCTAGTCCTTCCTCTCAACACCTGCATCTGCACTGCAACTCTCTCTCAAATGCTGCATCATGCTACCCATAGCACTACCACTGTGAACTACTGCACTGCAACTCAGTTACGAGAAGTAAGTAACTGATCTACCCAAATATTGACATTCTTGTCAGTCTGGAAGCCTCCTGATGCTGAAGCTACCTCTATCGATATCTTGTGCTCCCTCTGCTGCCTCTGCGCTGCTGCAAACACTTTTGCGCCTCTCACACTGCTGCAGCGTCCTCTATGCCTCTTTGCACTGTTGCAACCACCTTTGTGCCTCTCGCACTGCTGCAACCCCCACTGCGCTGCTACAGACCTCTGCACTCTAGCATTGCCTTGTCGCTCCGTCCGCATCTTGCTTCTACCGACACCTATCATCCTGCTATTGTCATTCAGGGCTCCCGTAGCCAGATATGATCCAAGAGTTTGGGTACCTCAAGGATCATGCCCTTCATCTTCTGTAGTCCTCCTGACTACAACTCGATGTCTCCCCACCTCTTCTCTAGAGGTGCATGAGCACTCATGGCACAATCGTCATCCGTCTTGACTTCTTTCTCCGCCTTAGCCAGAGCTACCTTGGAGTCAGAAGCCTCTCCCTTGTTCTTCTTCCTGGGACATAGGGTTGCATAATGACCCAGCTCGCCACAATGGAAGCACTTCACCTTGGAGATGTCCTTCTTCTTCCTCTTCCCCTGTTGTCCCGCAGATGCCAGAGCCACATCTTCCTCCTCCTCTTTCTTGATTCGACCTCCTTTACTGCTACTTCCCACCTTGGTCAACCGTCTGATATCTTCTTGGCGAAGAGCTGCCCACATCTCTTCCCAACCTGGAAGATCCGCTCTGCCCAAAATTCTCTGGACAAATATCTCCCAATCCTCGGACACTGTATTCAGGGCAATCCTCACCATGAACGCCTGATCCAGTGTGGCCCCTATGGAAGTAAGTTGGTCCCAAATCTCTTGCAACCTGCTGAGGTATAGATCTATCTGCTCCCCCTTCTGCATCTAATATGACCGCAGTTGATTCTCCAACAGCATCTTCCTCTGCATGGAAGTGCCCTGATACAATGTCGACAAGGTATCCCACATCTTCTTTGTCGTGTTCGCCTCGGCAATATGTGGTATTACATGATCCTTGACCCCATCAAGGATTATGCACTTTACCTTCTCCATTGCATCCTCATACCTTTCATTATCAGCTGGGTCGACTGGGATAGCCATGGTTCTCAAGGCGAAGCCCTTGATGCAATGTCTATCCAGAACAAACAAGATCCTAACCTTCTAGATGACAAAGTTGGAGGTCTCGTCCAACCTGTCCTAATCCCTGAGTCTATTCATTTCCATCTCCACTCTTCTATTGGACTCCCTATGAGTCTCGACTTCCCTCCTAAAAGTTCTCTCCTAGACTACCTCTGAGTCTCGATTTCCCTGTTGGAAATCTTCCTGCCAACTGTCGATCTGCTCCTCTCCGATCCTCTTTGCAATTGCAACTCAGATCTAGATTTCTTGGCTAGAAATCTCTCAAGGTAGCGGCTCCCTCTACCTTGGTTCTGTCCCGCTAGGTACTGTTATGCTTCGACAACAACAACGCCCCACCAGCTTCCCAATCCATAATCTGCCTACAGCTCCCTAGGCCCCAGCGGCTGAAGAAATTGAAACTCTTAGCTCTGCACAATCCCGGCAAGGTTGAATCTCTCCTCTGGCCAACTGCGTCAAGCCTACCTAGCTGAGTAGGATGACGTGGCCCTTCGTGAGCCTCTTCTGCCTCTCTCTGCCTCTGCGCTAACCCTCTCTCTAGCTCAAAATGATGACGCGAGCCCTCTACATCACTCCTCTGCTAATTTCTGCTTAGGAACAACTTTGTCTCTCGGGACAGCTGTTTCTGCTTCAAATTTTCTAATTTCAGCTGGTGCCTTCAGTTCTCCTGTGATTTGCAATCCTATGATACCATGTTGATTTTTCTTAATCTAACACATCAAAAATTCCTACTGCATTATCTGGTTTATTTCACCTACTTGTTTATTCCTTAACAAGTTATTTAAGCATATAAATATTGAAAATAAACACAAATGCAGTTTCAACTCATATACAGATCATCAACTGAAATAATAGAGAAACATACAAGGGACACCATTATTTGTGGGCAATCGTCCCCGGAAAAACCCAACTTGGGAAAACCGGTGCCACAGTTCTGATAATTCTATTATAAGTAGCTTTCTTGAGTATAACTAGGGTGCCAAACTGGCTCACCCAACAGAGATTTCTATCTGGCATTAATACCTCTCCTCGGAAGCAGATATTCAAAAAGTCTGCCCCACGAATATCCTTCCAACACTTCTTCAAGGCTCTGCGTCAACCCTGCTAACCTCTACGTAGCTCTGGAACCCTCTGCGTCAGTGCTCTACCTCTCTGTGTCAGCTCTCTGGTCCTCTGTGTCACCCACGCAAGCCCTGCTAGCCTCTGCGCAGTCTCTCTGACCCTTTGCGTGGCTCCTGTTGGCTCTGTGTAGCCTCCTCAATCATTGCGCTGGCCCTCTGGTACTATCTCTGCCTCTCTCCTATGTACTCACTACCCCTCACTGCAACTCAGATCACTTGTTCGATTTCTCTTAGCAAACCCCGCTCCAGAAAATCGCACTAACTAATCAATCTTGTGTGTCTCCAATTGACCCTCAAGCCTCCTCTTATACTTTTCTTGTTGAGTCTTCAACGGCCAAGATGAAGTCCCTAATCAACGGCTAAGATTAGATTTGGCTTGATCCCTGTCATTTAGAACATTCTCACTCAGTTTTATATTAATACCCATTAATATTTTAATATCTCTCTAACCGGGTGGAATTTCCCCAAACCATTTCTGGGTCTTGGAGATCTCATGTGCTTCAGCCTCTCCACCAATTTTCATGGCTAGAGCACATCCGATGCTACCACAAATCAACACTAAAGAGAATCACTCTTGATTTTTTCTAAAGCCACTATAAACAAGCACTTAAGCTTCAGCCAATAAACATATTTCATGAACTTGTTAGTGTAACAGAGGAAAAGGATTGACATCCTTGAAGCAGAGTACAACATGCTTTACAACCTAGCAATTAATCTTCACAAGAAATCTTTATGAATGACATTAAACAATAAGAACACAGAGAATTCAGCTTTGGGTGAGTTTGAGGACGAGAGAGTTCACTAACTAAAAGATTGGATATTGAGAAACAAAGCTCCCCTTAGACTTATGATGCGAAAGAAGAACCATGTAGTGTTCAAGTTTAATGTTAACTAAAATGTTTTTATGTGTTATTTGTTTGTTGGGTGTTTATATGGAACAAACCACATGTAGGCCAATGTAGGATATTTAAATTTTAATATGTTGTAAGCTCCTTTTTGTGTCCTTGAACAAATGTCTAGGTTTATGGAAGACTCCTCAGATCAGCGCTACGTAAATTGCTACTAGCCTCAACTACAACCTTTTTTATTACAATAAAATTTATGCAACCAAGTTTAATTTCCTTATTTTATCCTAAAAAAATCCCTAAAATAATATTAAATCATGATGACAAGTTGGATAGGTTACAAGGTGGCCCTCAAATATAGCTAACTTAATGATAAAACATAAAAATAGCCTCGATTAGCTCCCATGTGAGAGCCAAATTCCCTCCAAAAGTGACGTCCTCCTCCAAAAAGGTGTCTTTTCAAGAAAGGAGCAATGGATGGCCCCAAGGGGTGCATCTCATCCCAAAGGTCACATCTCCACATCAAATGAATGTCTAATCATCAAGCAAGGATCCATCACCTAAACATCTTCCACAAATGTGCCCACGCCATCAATCTTGTTGGTTTGGGGTAGCATCGGATGTGCTCTAGCCACCAAAATTGGTGGAGAGGCTAAAGCACATGAGATCTCCAATACCCAGAAATGGTTTGGGCAGATTCTAAACAATTTGGGAGATATTAAAATAATTATTATTTTTAATGGAGTCCCTAAGTCTAAACTTAGGGAAAACAAAATATTAATGTGAATTAATATAAAACTGTGTTAGAAGGGTCCAAAAGTCATGGATCAAGCTAGAGTTAATCTTAGCCGTTGATTAGGGACTTAATCTCAGTCATTGAATTGTCAACGCGAAAAGTATAAGAGGAGGCTTGAGGGTCACTTGGAGAACACACCAAGTTGATCAAGAATTCGATTTTCGAGGCAGGGCTTGCTGAGGAAATCAAAAGAGTGATCAGAGTTGCAGCTGAGGGGCAATGAATAAAGAAGCAGAGAGGCAGAGATAGTACCAGGAGGATCAGCGCAGAAGTCGGGAGAGAGGGACGCAGAGCCAGCCAGAGGTTCACACAGAGCCAGCCAGGGCTCACGCAAAGCCAGCCAGGAGCTGCGCAGTGCCTCAAAGAGCCAGTGTGGGTGACGCAAAGGCTCTAAGGACTGATGCAGTGCCTCCAGAGGTTGACGCAGGGCGAGCTAGGGTGACGTTGGGCAGACGTTGGGCCAGAAAGGGCTGACGCAATCCTTAGAGGCTGACATTGGGGTTTTCGTGGGGCAGATTGGAGCTGAGAGTTGTCAGAGTGTTTATCTGGTGTTTTAGCCGGAACGCCTGTCTCCAACTAAGAGGTACTACTACCGAGATTATTCTTTGTTGGGTGAGCCGGTTTTGGCACCTATATTGTATTAAGAAACTGCTTAATAATTAAAACCCTCAGATAGTTGCACTAGTTTTCCCGCATTGGGTTTTTCGGGGATATTGGTCCAAAAACAACGGTGCCACTTGTGTGCTTGTTTTGTTTCCTTCAATTGATGATCTGTAATGTGTTGAGCAAGTACTTGTATTTATTTTCAGTATTTACATGGTAAATAACTTGTTAATTAATCAAAACAAGTAGGCAGAAATAAATGAGAAAAGTACATGAAGGGTTTCTAATAGTTAGACTTAGAAATTCCAACATGGTATTGGAGCGTGGTTGCAAATCACAGGAGAACATAGGACATCAGCGAAGCAGAGCAGCAGCAGCAGAAAACAGTGGTCCCAAGTGACAAAAGTTGTTCATAGTAGAGAAGCAGCAAGGAAGGGGTGACGTAGTGCCTGCATCATCAAGTTTGAGCCGAGAAAGGGATCAGCACAGTGGCAGAGGGGAGCATACTTGACCTACGCAATGCCCGGTCATCTTTCTTAGTCAAGAAGGATTGACGCCCATGGCTAGGAGGTGCAGCTTTTGTTGGTGTCGGGATTGCGCAGAGCCTAGAAGCTCAAACCTTCAGTTTGTTGGAGCTTAGGACGCTATGGGTAAGTTGCAAAGTGAAGCTAGTGGGGTACTGTAGTTAGAACAGTACCTAATAGGGCAAGACCAAGGAGGAGGGAGTTGCTACTGCAGATTTCTAGCCAAGAAATCTGGATCAATGGTGCAGCTGCACTAACAATCAGAGTGGGGGTATCTCGACATTGGCAGAAGGGTTTCCAGGAGGGAAATCGAGGCTCAGAGGGAGTCACATCAAGAACTTCCAAGAGGGAAGTAGAGGAGCAGCGAGATGGCAGTGAACGGGGTAAGAGACCAGGACAGATTGGACGGAGCCTCAAACTTCGTAGTCTAGTAGGCCAGAATCTTATTCGTTCCAGACAGGAACCATCTCAAGCAATTCGCCTTGAGGACAATAGTGGTCCCTATTAACTCGGCTGATAACGATAGGTACTAGGATGCAATGGCGAGCGCCAAGAGCATCATCCTTGACGGGGTCAAGGACCATGTAGCACCACATATTGCAGAGAAGAATATGACAAATGAGATGTGGGAGGCCCTAACAAAGTTGTATCAACATACTTCCGTGCAAAGGAAGATGCTACTAGAAAATTAGCTGCAGTCATGCCAGATGCAGAAGGGAGAATAGATCGACAGCTTCCTCAGTCGATTAACGGAGATCTGGGATAACCTGACTTCCATAGGGGCCACGCAGGTGACCCTTCCAGATTGGGAGGAAATGTGGGTGGATGTTCGCCAAGAAGAGATTAGAAGGTTGACCAATGTAGGAAGCAGTGGCAAGGGGGTTAGAATCAAGGAGGAGGAGGTGGATGTTGCCCTAGCATCTTAGAGAAAGTAGGAGAAATGGAAGAAGGAGGACCTTTCCAAGGTCAAATGCTTCACTGTGGGGAACTGGGTCATTATGCGACCCAATGTCCAAGGAAGAAGAACAAGGGAGAGGCTTTCGAGACCAGGGCTATGCCAGCAAGGGCAGAGAAGGAAGTGGAGACAGATGATGATTGTGCCATGAGTGCTCACACGCCACTTGAGCGGAAGTGGGGAGACATCGACCTGTAGTCAAACTGACTATAGGCGATCAGGGGCAGGATCCTCAAGGTACTCAGCCTCTTGGATTATACCTTGCTACAAGAGGCTCGAAGAGGAGTAGCAGTATTGCCGGATGTAAGTAGAGATGGATGCAGATGGAGCGACAGAGGGAGCTATAGTGCAGGATTCCCAAGACAACGTGAGGCAACAGTGCAAGATGCATGGAGTTGTTGCAGTAGCGCTGAGGTCAGAGAAGGGGTACTTGTCAACAACAGAAGGAGTTTCAGCATCGAGGGTGTCTCTAGCCTGACAAAGATGTCAAAGTTGGGAGATCAGTTACTTACTTCTCAATAACTGAGTTGCAGTGCAGCAGTTAGCATTGGCAGTGCTATGGGCAACACGATGCAGCATGATGAGAGGGGCTGACGTACAGATGCAGCAGTGGCAGTGGCAGGGCCATGGGTAGTAGTACATGATGTAGCAGTGCAGTGGATGTTGGGAAGCAGGCCTAGCATCAGCACAGGGACCAATGCTAGATGATCAGGGTGATGCTCAGTAGGAGTATTACTAGAGCACAGTCCTCGCTCAGAGGGAGTGTTGATTTGGGGTAGCATAGAATGTGCTCTAGCCACGAAAATTGGTGGAGAGGCTAAAGCACATGAGATCTCCAATACCCATAAATGGTTTGGGCAGATTCTAAATAGTTTGGGAGATATTAAAATAATTAATATTTTTAATGGAGTCCCTAAGTCTAAACTTAGGGAAAATTAAATATTAATGTGAATTAATATAAAATTGTGTTAGAAGGGTCTAAAAGTCATGGATCAAGCCAGAGTTAATCTTAGCCGTTGATTAGGGACTTAATCTCGGCCATTGAATTGTCAACGAGAAAACTATAAGAGAAGGTTTGAGGGTCACTTGGAGAACACACCGAGTTGATCAAGAATTTGATTTTCTGGGGCATGGCTTGCTGAGTAAATTGAAAGAGTGATCAGAGTTGCCACTGAGGGACAGTGAATACAAAAGCAGAGAGGCAGAGATAGTACCAGGAGGATCATTGCAGACGCTGGGGGAGAGGGACGCAGAGGCAGACAGAAGTTGCGCAGTGCCTCAGAGAGCCAACGTGGGTGACACAGAGGCTCTAAGGGCTGTCGTAGTGCCTCCAGAGGCTGACACAGGGCGAGCTAGGGTGACGCTGGGCAGATGTTTGGACAAAAAGGGCTGATGCAGTCCCTAGAGGCTGACGTTGGGGTTTTCGTGGGGCAAATTGGAGCTGAGAGTTGTTGGAGTGTTTATCCGGGGTTTCACAGGAACATCTATCTCCGACTGAGAGGTACTACTGCAAAGATTATTCTCTGTTGGGTGCGCCGGTTTTGGCACCCATATTGTATTCAGAAACTGCTTAATAATTAAAACCCTTAGATAACTGCACTAGCTTTCCCGCATTGGGTTTTTCTGGGGACATTGGTCCAAAAACAACAGTGTCACTTGTGTTCTTGTTTTGTTTCCTTCAGTTGATGATCTGCAATGTGTTGAGCATGTACTTGTATTTATTTTCAGTATTTACATGGTAAATAACTTGTTAATTAATCAGAACAAGTAAGCAGAAATAAATTAGAAAGTACATGAAGGGCTTCTAATAGTTAGACTTAGAAATTCCAACAAATCCAAGCATCATGAAGAGGATGTCATAATGCTAGGGCATGGCATTATCATGGATAACAGTGTACCATCCCCTCCAAAGGGGTCTCATGTCATCATCATCATCATCAAACATCCTCAAAAACGGGCAACGCCCATCAAGTAGGTACAATGCCAACCTGGGAGCATCCTATCAACTCTAGAGTACATCAATGCTCAAGGCAACGTCCTAGCTCTAGAGGGCAACATCCAACGTCTTGGAGGTTGGTGGCAGTGTCATCCACTGTGCTCAAGCATCCCATGGTCAATGTTCCTCAATAAGTGTCCAAAGTCTTCTATCAAGGTTCCCTGTGCAATCATCAAGTGGGTAGGTTGTGCTCTCTAAAATGTCAGAGAAGCATCATATAATCCCTCATGACTCATGAGACAACAACTATACGCATGAGTAAACATCTAACACATACTCACAAAATCAAGTGAGATCAACACTATGGGTGCAAGAACCATAAGATTATCAAAGGAGGCCATATTTAATGTAAAAGGCATCAAAGTGATTTACACAAGCATCATCCTCAAATGTCTTTCTAACTTATGATTTGTAAACAAGTTACCTTGTTTAAGTATGGGAGGTATATCACAAGGCCCTATTAGGTGTTGTCAACCTTAAGAGGACGAACAATTCCTAGGCCAATGGTTTAAGAAGATACGTGTAAAAGTGTCATGAACTAAGGTATACTTCATGGAGGGTGTCATTGTCTTATATTGAGCTATGAAGTTCACAAGATCCTTGAGTGTTATAATCTGAAGAGGGACCAAACATGGGGACTTGAGTTACCCCATTCCTCGGATTATTTTTACCACCCCTCTTTTGCACCTTTCTCGTCATTATTTTACATATATAACTTGGGTTAGAAGTTTTCATTCATTATCAACCTTTTAAAGATGAAAAAGTTCTTTGTTCATTGGGGTTGGGATATCGAAAGTTCCTTTCATTTGAACAGTTCATGATTTAGAGAGGAACTAGGCGAGGGCTAAAGAGGAGGATAGAGCTCAAGCTAGGCATTTGTCCATGCACTTTCTTTTATCCCTGCCACATTTTCGCATTCTAATATTTGGCTTATGCTTTTTCTTTTCTTTCTACTACATACATTGACCTCTTAGGACAAAGTTTCCAAGCCCCTACTCACATGATGATGAAAACAGGGAACCAATACTAGCGACAAATAGCAATCACCCTGAACATGGGATGTCGATATATGGTGGAAGATGGAAAGTGTTAAGTATAGAAATCATGGAGGTTACCGTTGTTGATTTTGGGTAGCATCGGAGGTGCTCTAGCCACGAAATTTGGTGGAGAGGTTGGGGCGCATGAGATATCCAACACCTAGAAAGGGTTTGGGCAGATTCTAAACAGTTCAAGAGATATTAAAATAATTAATATTTTTAATGGAGTCCCCAAGTCTAAACTTAGGGAGAAATAAAATATTAATGTGAATTAATATGAAATTGTGTTAGAATGGTCCAAAAGACATGGATCACGCCAGATCTAATCTTAGCTGTTGATTAGGGACTTAATCTCGGCCGTTGATATGTCAACAGGAAAAGTATAAGAGGAGGCTTGAGGGTCACTTGGAGAAGACACCAGAGTGATCAATCATTCTATTCTCTAGCGCGGGGTTTGCTAAGAGAGATAGAATTAGTGATCAGGAGTTGCAGCTGAGGGGCATTGAGTACAGAGAGACAAAGACGCAAAGGTAATGTTGGGAGAGCAGCGCAATAGCCAGGAAGAGTAACGTAGAGCCAGCCAGGGCTCACGTAGGGCCACGTAGAGGCAGCCGAGAGCTGCACAGAGCCTCAGAGAGGCTAGCATTGCTGACGCAGAGGGCCAAAGGGCTGACACAAGGCCTCCTAAGGCTGACGCGGACTCATCCGAGGTGACTCAGGGCCAACACTGGGTAGAGAGGGGCTAACACAGTCTAGAGAGAGACTGACGCTGGGGCTTCTGGGGCAGATTGGTGCCGAGTAGCTGCCAGAAGGATTATCCGGGGTTTCAGCCAGGATATTTGTCAGAAACTGAGAGTCATTACTGCCAAGGAAATTCTCTGTTGGGTAGGCCAGTTTCGGCACCCAGATTGTACTCTGATATTGCTTAATAAGAAAACCCTCAGATAGTTGCATCGGTTTTCCCACATTGAGTTTTTTCAGGGACATTGGTCCAAAAATAATGGTGTCATATGGTGTGACTGTTTTTGTTTCCTTTAGTTGTTGATCTGTAATATGTTGAGCATGCACTAGTGTTTATTTTCAGTATTTACATTGTAAATAACTTGTTTAGTAACATAACAAGTAGGTAGGAATAAATCAAATAAAGTGCATGAAGGGTTTCTAAGTAGACTTAGAAACTTCAACATGGTATCAGAGGGTGACTGCAGATCACAGGAGGACTAAGGACATCAGCTGAGTGGGGCAATAGCAGCAGAAAACAGTTGTCCCGAGGTGACAGAAGTTGTTTCTAGCAAAGCAGCAACAAGGGAAGGGTGACGCAGTGTTTGTGTCATCAAGGGTGAGTAGGGAAGACGCAGCGCAAAGGCTAAGGAAGGCAAAGGGAGCCTCACGCAGAGCCACGCAGAAGCTGGGAGGTCTGACGCAATTGGCCGAGGAGGTTGGGTTGCTCGTGCCGAGATTGCGCAGAGCCTAGGAGCTCTCACCTTCAGGTTGTTGGGGTTTAGAAGGTTGTGGGAATATTGCAGAGTGGAGCCAGTGAGGTACTGTAGTCAGAACAGTACCTGACAGAGCAAGGCCAAGAGGAGGGAGTTGCTACCAAGGGATTCTAGCCGAGGAACACGGATCAGTGGTGCGGTTGCACAAGACGATCAGAGTAGGGGGCATCTCGACAGTAGTAGAAGGATTTCCAAGAGGAAAATCAAGACTCAAAGGGAGACCAGAAGAGAACTTCCACACGGGAAGTAGAGACTCGGAGGAGTCGAACAGAGAACTTCCAGGAGGTAAGTAGAAGAGCATCATGGCACTACACGGAGTAAGAGACCAGGATAGACTGAACGGATCGTCGAACTTCACAGTCTGGAAGGCCAGAATCTTATCCGTACTTGACAGAAATCGTGTCAAGAACTTCACCTTGAAGGTTATAGCTATCCCAATCGACCCCAATGATAACGACAAGTACGAGGAGGAAACGGCGAGGGCCAAGAGCATCATCCTTGACGGGGTCAAGGACCATGTAGTATCACACATTGCCGAGAAGGAAATGGCATATAAGATGTGGGAGACCCTCAAGAAATTGTACCAGCACACTTCTATGCAGAGAAGAATGCTACTTGAGAACCAGTTGAGGTCGTATCAAATGAAGAAGGGAGAATCGATTAGCACCTTCCTCGGAGGACTGAATGAGATCCGAGATCAGTTGACTGCTATAGAAGCCATGCCAGATCAGGAGTTGATGGTAAGGACGGCCCTGAATGCAGTCTCAGAAGACTGGGAGGTATTTGTCCAAAGTATACTGGGCAGAGGGACACTTCCACCTTGGGATGAGATGTGGGCGGCTCTTCGCCAGGAAGAGATCAGATGGCAGTCAAAGACAGATAGCACCAGCAAGGGGATCAAAGTCAAGCAGGAGGAGGAAGATGTTGCCCTAGCATTTGAGGGAAAGCAGGAAAACCGGAAGAAGAAGGATCTCTCCAAGATCAAGTGCTTCCACTATGGGGAGTTGGGTCATTATGCGACCCAGTGTCCAAGGAAGAAGAGTAAGGGAGAGTCTTCCGAGACTAAGGCAGCGCCAGCAAGGGCAGAGAAGGAAGTGTTGACAGATGATGACTGTGACATGCATGCACACGCACCACTTAAGCAGAAGTGGGGAGACATCGAGCTATAGTCAGGAGGACTATAGGCGATGAGGGGCAGGATCCTCGAGGTACCCAGCCTCTTGGATTAAACCTTGCTATAGGAGCCTCGATGAGGCGTAGCAGGACTGGCTGAGTCGGGTAGAGACGGATGCAGATGGAGCGGCAAAGAGAGCTACAGTGCAGCAGTCCCGAGACAGCGCGAGGCTAGCAGATTGCAGCAATGCGAGAGGCACAGGAGTGTTGCACCAGCGCAGGATGACACAGAGAGGTGTGCAACGGTGCAAGATGCAGGAAGTTTTTGCTGCAGTGTAGAGGTCAGAGAGGGATCACTTGTCAGTGGCAGAGGGAGCTTTAGCATTAGTGGGTATCTCTAGCCCAACAGGGAGGTCAGATTGGGAGATCAATTACTTACTTCTCAGTAACTGAGTTGCAGTGCAGCAGTGGGCAACACGATGCAGCATAATGAGAGGAGGTGCAATGCGGATGCAGTGCTGGGAGAAAGGACCAGCAGCAGCACAGATGCAAAGGAGTTGTCGTACAAATGCAGTAGTGGCAGTGACAGAACCATGGGCAGCAATACAGGATGCAGCAATGTAGAGGATGTTGGGAAGGAAGGCCTAGCATCAGCACAGGTAATGATGCCGGATGATTAGAGTAATACTCAGTGAGAAGTATTGCTAGAGCACAGTCCTCACTAAGAGGGAGTGTTGATTTGGGGTCGCATCGGATGTGCTCTAGCCACGAAATTTGGTGGAGAGGTTGGGGCACACGAGTTCAGGAGATATTAAAATAATTAATATTTTTAGACTTAGGGAAAATAAAATATTAATGTGGATTAATATGAAACTGTGTTAGAATGGTCCAAAAGACATGGATCAAGCCAGATCTAATCTTAGCCGTTGATTAGGGACTTAATCTTGGTCGTTGATATGTCAACAGGAAAAGTATAAAGGAGGTTTAAGGGTCACTTGGAGAAGACACTAGAGTGATCAGTCATTCTATTCTCTAGAGTGGGGTTTGCTAAGAGAGATAGAATTAGTGATCGGGAGTTGCAGTTGAGGGGCATTAAGTACAGGGAGACAGAGAGGCAAAGATAGTGCTGGGAGAGCAGCGCAGTAGCTGGGGAGAGTGATGCAGAGCCAACCAAGGCTCACACAGGGCCACGCAAAGGCAGCCTGGAGTTGCGCAAAGCCTCAGAGAGGCCAGCGTTGTTGACGCAAAGGGCCAAAGGGCTGACGTAGGGCCTCCTAAGGCTGACACAGACCCATCCGGGGTGATGCAACGCCAGCGCTGGGCAGAGAGGGGCTGACACAGTCCAAAGAGAGGTTGACACTAGGGTTTCTGGGGCAGATTAGTGCTAAGTAGCTGCCAGAAGGATTATCAGAGTTTTCAGCCAAGAGATTTGTCAGACACTGAGAGGTATTACTGCCAAGGAAATTCTCTGTTGGGTAGGCTAGTTTCAACTTTCGACACCCAGATTGTACTCTGGTATTGCTTAATAAGAAAACCCTCAGATAGTTGCACCGGTTTTCCCACTTTGGGTTTTTTCGGGGACATTGATCCAAAAATAATTGTGCCATATGGTGTGATTGTTTATGTTTCCTTTAGTTGCTGATATGTATTATGTTGAGCATGCACTAGTGTTTATTTTGAGTATTTACATTGTAAATAACTTGTTAACATAACAAGTAGGTAGGAATAAATCAAATAAAGTGCATGAAGGGTTTCTAACTAAGTAGACTTAGAAACTTCAACAACCATCATTAAAGACTCCTATTTGTGCCTCTACTGGACAATGCAACAAAGGCCTCAAGGAATGTCACATTTGACTAGGGGCAATTGATAATCACCAAGTTGAAGAAAGGGAACACATATACAATCAAATGCAGTCTATCATCCAGTTCAACCTATGATACATGCTTGAATTCCCCTAAACATGAAATGAAAGAACTTGAATACAGAAATGGTTAATATGCCTCATAATAGATGGCATGCCTTCATCAGATGAATAGGTTAGATGAAAGAAAGCATTAAACAGAGAGTGGCTGAGGGGCATATGAGGTTGACTATCAATGGACATGATAGGGCTACTGGCTGGCATGCTAAAACAATAGGGGAAAATTTTCTTCTAGAGGTTACACACATGAGTGGGTAACTTGCCCAAAACAAAAATCCATGTGTATCCATCTCATAACCAACTCCCAAGTTCATGAAATAAGGTAGGCACTCTAGTGTAATGTGCATAAGGGTGCTATGCCTCAAACATATGCTCAACAAGTGGAGCAACCAAGTAGAATGAACATGACTGGTGGCATGCCCTCAAATATAAGCATGAAATAATTAAAACCATGTACCACCATGTGAAACCATGTGCAAAAAGCCAACAAATCCTCTCAAAAACCATGGGAAAACAATAGAGCGACTTAATAGAATGTGTAAGGTAGTTAGGCTTCTTCCATAAATGTGGCAATATGTGATGATCCAAGGAAAACTCCATCAAACAAGGACCCCACCACCTCAAATATACCATCCAATGCTATGAATACCCGCATACACTATGGTGCTTCTCACACAAGAAAAAGAATGTCATGAAATGTACACCAATATAGCCATTGGAAGGCTAACAACCTAGGAAAATGTGCAAATGAGGGAGGACTCCACTAGACAAGCCATTAAACATGATTAAGAATCCACTAATGAGGGAAATAGACCTCCTCTAACGAAGGAGCTCTAGCATAATCAAATGAACGTACCATCTCCAAGGTAGCATGCTTTAGAGACAACAATGAGAGATGAACAAGATTGTAAGTTGACAATTCTCACTAGAACACCTCAGCACCCGCTTAGCATTCAACAAATATTGTCACAACAGAAGTGTTTAGGAAAAGTGTGTACTAGTAGTATGCCCCTCCTCAAGTCAAGTGCTCCATCAAACTACTTGTACCTCTTTGACATGTGCAATCAAGATGCCAATTGAATGGTACTCCATACATATTCCAAATACCAAAAATATGGCTCAAAGGTCATCATACTTCAAACACAACATGCTTGGGTAGGTTCTTCAATCTTGATTGAATTTCTCATGCTTTATGAGGGGCAATAGGAGATTTTAACTGACCATATAATATTTTCTTTAAGCAAGGGAGACTTCTACTGCACATACATTATGTGCTTGACCATTAGATGACTTTAATTTTTTAGATTGTCTAGTAGATATAGGTTCATGCTAGCCTTATTATTCAAGTTTCTTAAATCTGTGTTTCGAACTTAAGAAGGTAGACTATGACATTAAAGCTATGCTTTGTACTCATTCTCCTAATAATAATAGGATCTTTACTTGTAATCTTTTGCTTACTACTTCAAATGAAACTTATTATTGACCATTTTAGTACTAGAAAATGTACGTAATTGATAGGCATTGCATCTTTTTGTCAATAATAAAGAATTATTAATAGAATCATTACCACAAAACTTCAAATGTGTTCTACACTACTGGGTGAATCGTTGTTCATCTCCAAGCATGAAGTAACAAGCATAATAACTTCATTGTTTCAATATTTTATACATGTGATACAATTGCAAAAGACATCAATCTCTAATTAAAAGGGTAAGCCAAAGGGAAGAAACAAACTCACAGCGCCTGCATTCCAGTTAATTGACCTAAGCGCATTACGCTCAAAAATGCTTCTGAATAAAAGTTAAGAGAAATTTGACTGCTTCATATACCAAAAACAAAACAGCACTCTTACTATTTTTAGAGCCAATAAAATCTAATGCATAGTCATTTCTTAACATTTGTCATTTTTTATTTGTACAGAGACTAATAAAAACAAGTTACCATCATATGCCGTCTTGAACATGGATGAAAAGCAATATTGCAAAGAAAATGAAACTAATTCAGAAAGGTTAAGAAATGATAAAAAAATATGTTGTGAAAATTGTCAAAAAATTTCGAAAGGAACATGTATAGATTTACATCCAATATTAAGGATCTAAACTTGAATAAATTACACACCACTATAAATTTCAACAAGCGATTTTCATGATGCATGCTACTTTTAGAGATTGCATCAACCTTGAAAATGAAAAGGGGGCAAAAAAGGGAGTCAAGAATGTAACTGCACCAAAATTATTTTGCTTGCTACAATAATAGATAGTGATTCGCAGTACTTTTTCTATTTCTAGGAAACAATGTAATCAAAACAACTTTTTATACAAAAACGTGTGAGAAATGCCTGAAAACTTTTCACAAGCATTTCCTGAAAACGTCATTTCCTTTTATCCATATGGGCATTAAAAAAATAATAACACAAAGTCAAACAAATTCATAAGCTCACATTTAGATTCCTATAGGGAGCTACCTTTTCACGTTTTGCTCCAAGAAGTATAAAATTGACTATTAGATCAGAAGTCGTACATATGAAGGTGTATAAATGAGGAAGAAGGTATGCATCATCATATCCGTACATTATTAATGCAACATTTATATCATTAAATTCATTATTACAACCATTTTTAAGACTTTTATAGTAAGTATTTAAAAAATTATAAGTATACATGTGTTTGTATGGCTTCCCTCTTTCTTGAAAACTTGGAAATGTTGTTTCTAAAATCCATACTGCTTTCCTTGTTCCAGGTGACATCGACATGAAAAATAAACCACAAAGCTTATATTTTCTCAACAGTGGATAAAAGAATAAAGTTAAGATCCTTGGGACAAAATATCAATCTGCTGTAACTCTTTATAAACCTAGGAGTTGGAATATCTATTTGATAATCTAAGATGCATAAATTAATACTACGTTGAAAATGAAAATGACTAAGAGAAGGGTCTAGTTACCTTTTTGTCTATGTCTCACTGCAAGTCTCGGCTGATCTGGCAGCAGAACCAACGAGTCCCCGGCTACTTTTGCGCTACTCCTGTGTCATCTAAGGCATTGTGTCACCTCTGCTGGGAATTGACTTGCCCTCTAGAGTTGATTCCAGCCCTCTTGGCCCAGAATATCCAGCTCCGCAACAAATTTCGGACTTCTGAGTAGGAAGCTCTGCGTGAGGCCTACATGAACCCTTCCTGGCTTTGTGTCACCCTCTTTGGCCTCTACGTTGCCTCCTCTATGTGTCTCTCTGCCTTTCTGCTGAGTATTCTAGGCTCCGGAGAAGATCCTCCAGCCAAACCTCCCTCTACTGCTCATTGTGTGATTCCTACAAATCACTGCGCTGCCTCTAGCTTCAGCAGTTCGATCTGACTGATCAACTCTCTGTGTGTCTTCCAAAAGACCCTCAAGCCTCCTTAAATAATCTTCTCGTTGACATTCAACTACCCAGATTAGAAATTAATCAATGGCTAAGATCATTTCTGCTTGATCCTCGTCTTCTTCTAGAAGTTACACCCACAGTTAAATTAATACCCAATAATTATTTTAATTTCCTAAGTTTAGACTTAGGGTCGTGTTCACCACTACATGTCAATGACCCATCGCAGTACACCCCCTTTTTTCGCAAAAGCGATAGCGCCTGATTGATGTGTCTGTGCCATCCAGCTATCATCAAGATCATCATGTTATAATGTAAACCCATTCTGCATGTATATGATGTAAATAATCTCAGCATATTTGTGTCATGTATGTAATTCACTAGGTAAACCTACTTTTCTGGTGATGATCTACATTCCGGGAGGTTTTTTCTCACCAATCCACTCTCGGATGGTCCGCAGAGTTTTCCTTCAGTCTTACCCCAAAGCCAAAATGGATTTTTTCACTAGGATCTTAAGCGAGTCCTAGTGTTCTAGATCGAGTCTATGTAAAAGTGATTTGAGAATAATCCTAACTATTTGGTTAGGTTATTTTATTACAAATTGTTTGGTTTGCTGGATTACATTTGTGTCGCAGAAATGGGTAGTCTGTGAGGATTTATTACAAATGGGTTTTCCCCCTTATAATGTAAGAAATATGAAAATCATGATGTAAAGTGTCTTGAGGGTTGGAAGAATAATTTATCCCCTTATAGGTTAATTAACTAAATTTTCTGGCCAAAAATTAATTAAAATCTTAAGCCAAAAATTTAATTAATTCTAGGTCTTAGGTAAATTTAAATTCTCCAAAGGCAAAATTTGTCGGTCCTTAAAAATTAAATTTTAAGAGGTTCCATGACTAAGGTAAATTAATTATTTTGATAAATTTTAAGCCTTTGATCCATGGGGTTAAGTCAAAGTCAAAATTTTGGGGAAATTAATTCAAAATTTTAATTTTTGAATTAATTAAAATACATTTAATTGAAAATTTCGAATTTCCCCAAATATTTAAATATTTCGATGGATGAGATTAAAAGAAATTTTAATCCTCATCAATTGTCGAGATTGCTTTGACGAGGATCACTCGAACTAGCCGTTGGAGGATTTATCTTTAAATAGGAAGTCATTTGTCAATCAGTCGATCCGACTTTTGAGTCATGTGCTTAACAAGTAGCTCGTGTAATTTTTTTCGGATAATAAAGAAAGACTTTGGAATTAAATTTCGCTGGTGTTATTCTTCATGGAAATACTGTAAGATGTGTTGTTTTCATGCATAAATTTTTTTAGCCATTGATGATAGCTTCTGAAGAGTAATTTGAGTACAGGTATTTTGCTCAGTCGCTGGGGTTTAAGTGATAATTTAAATTTTGAATGTAATAGCAGGTATCTCTATTTATCTCTATTTTGTTATCATTTTCTCGCTTTATTTTAATAGTTGGACTGAGTTTTGCAGGAAAATCTTGATTTTTAGATCCTCGTGCATTAGGGGAAGTTTTCAATTAGAGTAGCGAACTCCTAATCCGTGTTTTCTGAGGAGCCCAGTAAAATTAATCTCGGGCTTATCATAAGATTTGTTTGGTGATGCATGAAGAGTTTCGAGTTAGCACCTCTTTAAAAGTTAAAAAAAATAATTTTTATGTGGGAAATTGATAGATTTCGTTGTTGAAAGCCTTAGATTATCAGATTTAGGAGTAGAGTTGGACTCATACTCCTCAAATCTGATAGATCTACCATTCTTGTGCATAGACTTGTAAAAAAATATTAGTTTCCTGACTTGGGTCTTTTCTAGGTTTTAGTTTTTATCATTGTATATATCGTTTGAGTGTTTTCTTGCTGTTGTGCAGCTACAGATCTAAGGAGAAAATTTGTGCAGAATCTAGATTTAGGCCCTGGAGGGTAAGATCTAGATCTCTGGAGAGTTTATCAAAATAACTTTGCAGGGACATTATCAAAAAAAAATTGCAGTCCAACGGTTTAAAAAGTTTTAAATCTGGAATTTTTTTATAAGGGTTTCTGTTGATTCGTGGTAGCATCGGATGTGCTCTAGCCATGAAAATTGGTGGAGAGGCTAAAGCACATGAGATCTCCAAGACCCAGAAATGGTTTGGGCAAATTCTAACCAGTTTGGGAGATATTAAAATAATTAATATTTTTAATGGAGTTCCTAAGTCTAAACTTAGGAAAAATAAAATATTAATGGGTATTAATATAAAACTGAGTTAGAATATTCCAAAAGTCATGGATCAAGCCAAATCTAATTTTAGATGTTGATTAGAGATTTAATCTCAGCCGTTGAAGGATCAACAAGAAAAGTATAAGAAGAGGCTTGAGTGTCAGTTGGAGAACACACTGAAGAAGACCAATCAGTTCGATTTCTGGAGCGAGATTAGCTGAGAAATTTGAAGTAGTCGTCTGAAGAGCAACCAGAGGCAGCAGATACGGAACAGAGAGTCGGGAACAACACCTAAAGACCAGCGCAGAGGTTGGAGAGGCAGACGCAGAGCCTCTAAGGTAGACGCAAAGGCAGCAGACTGTGCAATCATTGGATGGCCTGCATGGGTGACGCAGAGAGGCCCAGTGCTGACGCAGAGAGGCAGGAGCTGACGCAAAGGGTCTGGGAGTTGCGCAGAGGCCAACAAGCTTGACGCTGAGACTGGGAGAAGTGCTAGATAATTTTTCTTTGTTGGGTAAGACAATTTGGCACCCAGTTGTACTGAAGAATTGCTGAATAATAAAATCCTCCTCTACTGCACCGGTTTTCCCACATTGGGTTTTTCCGGGGACAATTGTCCAAAATATCTATGTTGATGTGTTGATTCTTGTGCATGTGTTCGTTTTTGTATTATGATGTGATATCTGGGGTTTTCATAAATAACTTATTGAGAAATAAGTAGGTAAAATAAATCAGTTGTTGCAGTGATAGAATTTTCACAGTTCCAAAATTCTTAGATCTGGAAATTTTCATGAGGTTTTCAAGGTTAAATCTGAAGCAAGTGGATTCAACATTTTAATTAAGATTTCAAGAAATTTTTCAAAGAATTCCCGGGCTACCATTTTTGCTGATTGGTTTCTTTGATTTGTTGCCTGGTTTTTGGGGTTCATTGTGCAATTTCGATTTTTTTTTTTAAACCCTTCTGCTGCAGCATTCCCGCAGTCATTTTTTTGATGCATTTTCTTCATGGCCTCCTTCCTGCAAAAAATCGGGCTTCCTAAACCCTTGTTGCTTACAACCTTGCGTAATCTCTTACTGCTATCATCGTGCTCCCTTTTTCCTACGATTTATTTCTCAAATCCACATCCCTCTTCTCCATCCCTTTGCTGCCATCTGTGTTCATCTCTCCCTCTGTTGTTTCTGCTTCCTCTCCTCCCGCTCAGTCCTGCTCCCTCCCCTCTCTGCAGCCTTCCCTTGCGCTCCCTTCTCTCCATACACTTTCTGTCGTCGATCCAACTCCTCATCTCTTCCAATGCTGCCCACACCTCCTCGCTATCTGCAGCTATCCTCTAGGTAGCTCGCAGCTATAGCTCCCTTATCCCAACACGTTATCCCTCCATTGCTGCCATCAAACCCCCATTGCTCCATTGCCCCTACGTCCTTCTCACTAGCTGCCATCCACGGCCTCCTCTCGCTGCACTTCCATTCTACTGCCAGACCTGCAAAAAGAACAAACGTTTTCTTCTTTTTTTCATTTGATTTCTTATGCATCGACTTTTTTAGGGTTATCATAGTTTTTTTTAGTTTCATTTGAAATTTGGGTTTTGATTTTGATTTTTTTTGGTTTGGTTAATTTCATTTTAATTCAAAGATTTGATTTTTTTGTTTGGGTCGTTGCTTTTTCAATTTTATTTTATTTTTTATTTGATTCTAGTTTGTTTTACAAATTTTTCAAATTTTTTACAATTTTGACTTTGTTTTTTATTTAAAAAATCTAAAAATTTAAAAGCCTAAAAAATTTAAAATTTTTAAAAATCTATAGTTTAAAAAATCTTCATTTTTGGGACTTGAGATTACTAAAGAATTAAATTAAAAGAGGATTTGCGCTAATAAAATTTTAATGTGGCCCATGGCCCATTAAAATTTCGATTTATTAACCCTTTTAATTTACTTTTGTCACATTAAAAATTTAGTCTCTTCATTTTACCACATTAAATTAATCTCCTAAGGAATAATTAAATTGTTCATCTAAAGTTCCTTAGTTTCTTTTCGTGGTAAATAATTTCTCTATTGTCAAGTGCGACTAATGTTTTAAAAATTATATTGGCTATAGGAGAAAGTTAGTTAATTCTAGATTTGGATCATTAATGAAAATCATTTTAAATCTGGAATCTCTTGCATGATAGAGTTTTGGGTGTTTACATTTAATCATTCATGATTGTCGCTATTCCTCACATTTGTAAATTGCTTCGGATAACTTGTTTTTTTTTACTTAACCTATGGTTAATCAAATACTAAGGCACTAGTCTATAATCATTTTTATCATGTGGTTATGTCTTGTGTTTAAACTATTCATCTCAGTTGACCAATATTTGTCCTAAATTCATCAGGTTTTCCAGCTTCAAGTCTCTTAGAGCCTATGTTTTGCAAGCTATTCTCGTTCATTCACCTTAGGGACTACCCCCCTTCACTTGTATATGAGAGAGTCTAAACAGAGTGAGTAAAGATTAGGGTGACAGCCCTTACTCTGAGCGTTGTCGCAGTGCCTAGACACTTCATAGTATAGTGGTGAGTATTCCCGCCTGTCACGCTGGTGACCCGGGGATAGAGTTTTTCTATCCTTGGTCCTCACGACATTTTTCTATTCATCTCATCTTTTCCACCATTGATTAACCCATCAAGCGGCACAACATTTTTTGGTGTCATTGCAGGTGGATATTTTATTCTCAACGTTTCAACGACATTTCCTCATCATTTTTCTCATTTCTCATCTCTCATTCGAGCCGGCAAAGCCAACACTTCTTGGCATTGCCACCAAGGACCTATTTATTGGACCTTGGCTTTACAACTTTTAATCTCATTTTTCTGGCATCATTTGGTCTCTTCATATCTCACCATCCAAACTCTTGTCATCTCTCATCTTCACTTTCTATACCTGGACATTCCGGTTGGTTTCCTGTTTGGGTGGCGACTCCACTTATTCATTCATTTAATCCCAGACAAGGAGCCCTCCCTGAATATTCCTCTGCCTCCATCCACTAACTTTTTCGGTTTCACCTTTAGTCTCTTGTGAGAGATTCATGCTCAAGTGGCGACTCCACTTCTTCCATTTCTTACAAGAATTTCTGCTAGAAGCTCGCTTATGTAGATGTTTGATTTTCTCGAGTGGGGGTCTCTCTCTCTGATATCCATTTGGCCCATCTTTTTCCCGTCATCATGGAATATGACTTGTTTGCTCCTTGTGATTTTACTAATATTCAGGGAGCTCCGCATGGTTGTCCTTCCTTTTTGGGTGAAGCCATCGATGAATTTCCTCCTTTTCAAGGTAACAATGTTTTTACTGCCGAAGATCACCTTCAAAATGCCAGCCTCTGTATAAACAAGTGTCTCACATATTCTAAATATGAAGATGTGAAGATGAAGATTTTCATTCTTACCTTATCAGGAAATGCTTTTGATTGGTATGTTAATTTTCCTAATAACACTTTTGATTCTCTACAATCAATCATTGATGCCTTTGAAGATAAATATGGAGATAAAGACAAAGTCAAAGAGAAAGCTGAAGTAAAGAAAACTATAGAAGTTGAAAATGGTTTCAAGGAGTTAATTCAAATGGTTAAAAAGTTAAAAACATACAGTTAAATCAGGCTCAAGTAAGCAAGAATGCAGAAGTTAATCAGGCTCAACTTATTAAAGATATGGAACTTAATCAAGCAGCAATAACGGTTGATCATGCCAGGGAAATTAATTCTATGCAAAGCAAGTTATTAGCCCTAGAGGAAAAAATGACAATCATGGAATTCAATCATTCAAATCAAGTAATTGCCATGAAAGCAAAGTTATCAAGAAGAAATAAGTTCGATTCAGAGCAGATCGACAACTATGGATCAAAAATTAACCATCATGAGATTCGATTATAATAATCAGTTAGCTACCATGCAAGAAAATCATAAGAAAGAGAAACTATATGCAAAACTACTTCATGGGCATGAAAGCAAAGAATGATAAAATTATAAAGGACATGGAAGCTGGTCAGATATGTCTTTAGAATAGGTTATTGACCATGGAGGAAAACCATGCCAAGGAAATCAGTGCTATGAAGGTTGAACACTCTAACCAGATAGATGCCATAACAATATAGGTACAGAAATTTCAGCATCAGTCAGAGGATGAAAGAAACAAGGAAACGTCAAGAGATCATAAGCCTCCCTGTCTGCTGCAGCAAGCTCCATCTTATTATGAGGAGGTCATTTGTTCCATTGAAACGTGGCTAACTGAAGGTGACCCGAATAAAATGGAAATTGATAAGAATCAAGTTGATGCTTACATGTTTGATCCACCAGTCATAACATATCAAGTTCATAAAGAAGCGCAGGTCACAGAAGTCTTGAACATTCCAAATTTTCCATACGAGCGTTTTTCAGATCAAGTAACTGCCATGAAAGCAAGTTATCAAGAAGAAATAAGTTCGATTCAGAGCAGGTGCAAGAGAAAGAGAATGAGAAGCAGTTTGATCCATCTAATGGCTGCGAGCAGCTTGATTTTCGAATAGGAAAAAGTCATACCATTTGCAGGATTGGACATGGTACATTTGAGAAACAACAAACAGATTTGCCTAAAAGCAAGCAAATGTCAGCATACACTACATTGAACACATCTGATGCCATGGGGCATCCTTTGTATTGTATTCCTAAACCTACACCCTTTTTATTTCAGTATTTTAATTTTTTAGGTAGATGTTTTTCATGTTATTAGGGTAGTTAATAAACGAAGAGCTTATATCTTACCTGTGCTTAACGTTATATGATGATTTTTGGATGGACACTACTTATGTTGTATTGTGTGTTGCATGGATGTAGATTCTGGATTCTCACATTCTTCCGATGCAACAGCGTGTCCCCAAGTAGAGCCAAATGTTGACCACTACATGTCAACGACCCATAGCAGTACACCCCCTTTTTCGCAAAAGGGATAGCACCTGATCGATGTGTCCGTGCCGTCCAGCTATCATCATCAGCCAGATCATCATGTTATAATGTAGACCCATTCTGCATGTATATGATGTAAATAATCTCAACAGATTCGTGTCATGTATGTAATTGCCTAGGTAAACCTACTTTTCTGGCAACGATCTACATTTGAGAGGTTTTTTGTCTCACTGATTCATTCTTGGATGGTCGGTAGAGTTTTCCTTCAGTCTTACCCCAAAGTCGAAATTGATTTTGTCACTGGGATCTTAGGCGAATCCTAGTGTTCTAGATTGAGTCTATGTAAAAGTGATTTGGGAATAATCCTAACTGTTTGGTTAGGTTATTTTATTACAACTTGTTTGGTCTGTTGGATTATATTTGTGTCGCAGAAATGGGTACTCTGTGAGGGTCTATTACAAATGGGTTTTCCCCCTTATGATATAAGAAATATGAAAATCATGATGTAAAGTGTCTTGAGGGTTGGAAAAATAATTTATCCCCTCATAGGTTAATTAATTAAATTTTCTAGCCAAAAATTAATTAAAATCCTAAGCCAAAAATTTAATTAATTCTAGGTCCTAAGTAAATTTAAATTCTCCAAAGACAAAATTCATCGGTCCTTAAAAATTAAATTTTAAGAGGTCCAAGGACTAAGGTAAATCAATTATTTTGATCAATTTTAAGCCTTTGATCCCTGGGGTTAAGTCAAAGTCAAAATTTTGGGGAAATTAATTCAAAATTTTAATTTTTGAATTAATTAAAATGCATTTAATTGAAAATTTCGAATTTCCCCAAATATTTAAATATTTCAACAGATGAGATTAAAAGAAATTTTAATCCTCATCAACGGTTGTGATTGCTTTGACGACGATCACTCGAACTAGCCGTTGGAGGATTTATCTTTAAATAGGAAGTCATTTGTCAGTCAATCGATCCGACCTTTGAGTCGTGTGCTTAGCAAGAAGCTTTTGTGTAATTTTTTCGGATAATAAAGAAAGACTTTGGGGTTAATTTAGCTGGTGTTACTCTTCATGGAAATACTGTAAGATGTGTTGTTTTCACGCATAAAATTTTTTTAGCCATTGATGATAGCTTCTGAAGAGTGATTTCAGTACAAGTATCTTGCTTAGTCACTGGGGTTTAAGTGATAATTTAAATTTTGAATGTAATAGCAAGTATCTCTATTTATCTAAATTTTGTTATCATTTTCTCGCTCTATTTTAATGGCTCGATTGAGTTTTGCAGGAAAATCTTGATTTTTAGATCCTCGAGCATTAGGGGAAGTTTTCAATTGGATCAACCAACTCCCGATCTATGCTTTCTGAGGAGCCCAGTAAAATTAATCTCGGGCTTATCATAGGATTTTTTGGTGATGCATGAAAGGTTTCGAGTTAGTATCTCCTTAAATTTAAAAAAAAAAATTATGTGGGAAACTGATAGATCTGGCTGTTGAGAGCCTTAGATTATCAGATCTGGGAGCAGAGTTGGACTCATACTCCTCAGATCTAATAGATCTAACATTCTTGTGCATAGATCTATAAAAAAAATGGGTTTTCTAACTTGGGTTTTTTCTGGGTTTTAGTTTTTATCATTGTATATATCGTTTGGGTGTTTTCTTGTTGTTGTGCAGCTAAAAAACTAAGGAGAAAATTTGTGCATAATCCGATTTAGGCCCTAGAGGGTAAGATTTAAATCTCTGGGGTTTATCAAAATAATTTTCCCGAGACATTATCAAAAAAAGAAAAAGAATTGCAGTCCAAGGGTTTAAAGAGTTTTAAATCTGGAAATTTTTTATAAGGGTTCCAAAATTCTTAGATCTGAAAATTTTCAATAGGGTTTCAAGGTTAAATCTAAAGCAAGCGAATTCAACATTTTAGTTAAGATTTTCAGAAAATTTTCAAAGAGTTCCTGGGCTAACATTTTTGCTGATTGGTTTCTTTGATTTGTTGCCTGGTTTTTGGGGTTCATTGTGCAATTTCGATTTATTTTTTAAACCCTTCTGTTGCAACATTCCCGCAGTCATTTTTCTGCTTGCATTTTCTTCATGGCCTCCTTCCTACAAAAAATGAACTTCCTAAACCCTTGCTAAAAACCATGTGTAATCCCTTACTGTTGTCATCATGCTCCCTTTTTCCTATGATTTGTTTCTCAAATCTGCATCCCTCTTCTTCATCCCTTTGCTGCCATTTGCATGCAGCTCTCCCACCTCTGTTGTTTCTGCTCCCTCTCCTCCCGCTGCCTTCCCTTGCGCTCTCTCCTCTCCATATGCTTTCCGACGTCGATCCAGCTCCTCATCTCTTCCAACGCTGCCCACACCTCCTCGTTGTCTGTTGTTATCCTCTACGTAGCCCGCAGTTATAGCTCCCTTATCCCAACCCGTTATCCCTCCATCACTAACATCAAACCCCCGCTGCTCCATTGCCCTTGCGTCCTTCTCGCTGGTTGCCATCCACGGCCTCCTCTCGCTGCACTTCCATTCCGCCACCAGACCTGCAAAAAAACAAATGCTTTCTTCTTTTTTTCATTTGATTTCTTATGCATCAACTTTTTTAGGGTTAGCATAGTTTTTTTGTTTCATTTGAAATTTGGGTTTGATTTTTATTTTTTTTGGTTTGGTTAATTTCATTTTAATTCAAAGATTCGATTTTTTGTTTGGGCTGTTGTTTTTTCGATTTTTTTTATTTTATTTTTGATTTGATTCTATTTTGTTTTACAAATTTTTCAAAAATTTTATGATTTTGACTTTGATTTTTTATTTAAAATTTTAAAAAATCTACAACATTAAAAAATCTGAAAATTTAAAAGCCTAAAAAATTTAAAAAATTTAAAAAATCTAAAGTTTAAAGAATCTTCATCTCTGTGACTTGAGATTACTAAAGAATTAAATTAAAAGAGGATTTGTGCTAATACATTAAAAATTTTAATGTGGCCCATGGCCCATTAAAATTTCAATTTATTAACCCTTTTAATTTACTTTTGTCACATTAAAAATTTAGTCTCTTCATTTTACTACATTAAATTAATCTCCTAAGGAATAATTAAATTGTTCATCTAAAGTTCCTTAGTTTATTTTTGTGGTAAATAATTTCTCTATTGTCAAGTTCCTCAGTCTTCTGAGATGGTAAGACTAGACCTCAACTCAGTTTCAAAGGAGTGGCAAGTATTTGTCCAAAGCATCTTGGGCAAGGAGAACTTGTCGGACTGGGAAGGAATGTGGGCAACTCTTAAGCAAGAGGAGCTGAGGAGAGACTTGGTCAAGTGTAAACTTGACGGAAGCAACACCAGTGGGTCGAAGCCCAAGGAGGAGGAAGAGAATGCAACCCTCACATCCAAGGGGCAGCAAGAGCAGCAGAGGCGAAAGAAGGACGTCTCGAAGATTAAATGCTTCAGGTGTGGTGAATTCAGTCACTACACAACACAATGTCCTCTTAGGAAGAAAGGACAAAGATGAGAAGCATGATCCAAAGGTTGCACCCACGAAGATCGAGAAGGAGGAGTTTGCCATGACAGCGGAAATACCTCCAAGAGGAAGGTGGGCTGATTTAGAGTTGTAGATTGAAATGACTGCAAATAAGCAGGATCCTTGAGGAGCGCACCTCTCGGATCAATACCTTGCTACGAAAGCCCAAATCAATAGTAGTAGGATGGACCGGTCAGTTGATGCAAAGGAGTGTTGGAGTGACAATTGCAGTGGCTAGGAGCGCCAGAGACTGAGAAGTGCAAAGCTAGAGTTAGTAGCAGTGCAGTTGGCACAGAGCAGAGGTCAACAGCACTGTAGAGGCTTTAGAAGGACAGTGTAGAGACTACCAATAGTCAGAACTCCAGCAACGAGATGCATCATATTGAACACTAGTTCAGTAATTTGGGATGCTTTTCCATTGTTGATGTACTAGCAGCAACAATTGGTGAAAGTTGTAGTGCACATACAATGTTGGCAGTGTCAGTTCCAGCAACAACACGGATGCAGAAGTTGAGAGGGAGTTGCAGTACATATGCAATGTTGGCAGTGGTAGGGCCAGCAACAGTACAGATGCAGCATTTGCGCAGTAGTTGGTGGAAAGGATGTCAGATATCAGCAGCGTAGAAGGAGATGCTATAGAACAGAGTGACACTTCCGCAGGGTGCATTGCTAAAGCACATTCCTCGCTAAGAGGGAGTGTTGATTTTTGGTAGCATCGAATGTGCTCTAAGTCTCAAAACTTGCAGGGAGGTTTAGACACATGCATTCTCCAATACCCAGAAATCGTTTTGGGAAATTCCACCTGAAGACAATTTTATTAAAATAATTAATTACTTTTAATGGGTCCCTAAGTCTAAACTTAGCAAAATTAAAATAATTAATGGGTATTAATCTAAACAGAGGGTGTGTTGACTACTGGAGTGGCACCTGATGATTATATGAAGACTCCATACCCAAGGATAATCCAGAGGACACTTGTACCATCAGATATCGTCAGTCAACAGAGTTTTTTAACTCTACTTCTATCTTCTCATCATCTTTTTTGTACCCAGATTCCACACCCTACAAGGAATTGTAATAAGTGATACTAGTAATGATGAGTTTTGAGTCTGTAACAAGCCTAGGATGTTGGAACTCGATCAGCAAATGAATACACCTTGGAGTGCTTTTTTATTTGGTTAATTATCCCTTCTTTTTTAGAGACGGATAATTTTCTAGGTTTTTTCACTCACGTTTTACCCCAAAGCCGAGGTGACGGTTTGAAGGTTGAGCCCTTGACACATATTAGTATCTAGAGTTGATGTATATTACAATACTAGATAACACAAAAAATTTTGTGGATTTGGTTAGGTCTAGGTATTCATTTTTTGTTTTTTTAGATTTCCTGCAGGTCAAAAATTGCAAATAAAATTGTATTTAAATTGTAATAAGTGTAGTCTAGAGAAGTTGTATGGGGTATGAGTAATTAAAATTACACTTTTCACCCTCAACTTTCTACTATGACACACTTTGAGGGGTTAATAATGTGTTTTGAACCCTCAAAACCATCTTTTCCTAAGTTTAGTGGGAAATCTGGCAATTAATTAAGCCAGAAATTAAATAAATGGAAAAAAATAAATATCCACACATGCTAAACGTTGTGGAAATGAAGTGAAAAATTATGGGGGAGTTAAAGTGAAATCCCAAGGTGATGTGGACCCCTAAAATCAAGGAAAGGACATGTGCTCAAATAAAATCGAATTTCTGGCATTAAATGAAAACGCTGCTTGGAAATTCGAATTTGTGAAGTTAATGCACATTTGGGAGGATTTGGGAGAATATTTGGTAGAGATTTTTGTGGGAAATTGTTCCCACATGGGTTACCACCCATATACACTTGTCATTCCACCATAAAATTCGAATCTGACACATAAGGGAAAAAGAAAATGATGTCCACTTGCCAGAATTCGATTTTTACACTTGGCACTGGAGCTCCATTCAACAAATTCGAATTTCTCTTTGGGATTGTCACCTCATGCCACTTGTTTAATCACTTCTACATTGGATTGGCTCCAATGCCATTTGTCATTGTCATTCTTCATTGGGATTTGCTCCCAACTCTCTATATAATAGAGCCATGGGCTCTCACATTGTATAAGATTGTTACTAGCTATTGTGCTTGCGGAAGCGCTGCTGCCTTGTACACTTTCAGAAATATCAATAAAGACTTTGGGATTTCATTCATGAGGTGTTCCTCCTTTTCGAGTGTGATGAATTGTTGAGCATTGGTATAATTCCTTTTACTCATGCTTTGATCTAATTTGTTTCCATATGCTCTTGTAGATTTGTTAATGTAGAGCTATCTTGCATTGACATTTGATTTAGAAGTATGCTCTAAGTATAGAATGCTCTAGTTGGGTTTAAATAAATCTCTAGAGTTTCTTATCATTGTTTATTGCTAAATCTATATGAAACTAATTCTTGATTGAAGTTTTGTAGAGGGAACATCTTGTTGGGATTACAAAATTAAACATGAGGGGAAGTCTTTGGAGAGACCAACCCACTCTTGATACATTCTTAAAGGAGCTCCCATTTGTTCTTTGAACCGTCATAGTCTTATCTTACAAAGTGGTTTTGCAGAGATTTCGGCATATAGCTTGTACACAAGCTGAGAACTTCTAAATTTAAATTTCTTTTAAAAAACATTGTACTTCATTTCTTTCATTTTCTATCTAAGAGCTTGAAGATGGCTAAGCAAAAACGAGAGTTTACTCTCACTCTTTAACTTAGCCTTTTGTAAATTATAATTGTACATATACATTTTATCTTGCTGATTTTTCCATTAATACTTAACTTATTTTGCAGCCATTGTTTGGATTGTTTGCTAACTCTTGTGTGGCAGATTTCGAAGAGCAACTTCCCGCAACATCTAACGAGTGTTTGCAGGACCTTCGACAAGTGTTGGGGTTCGATTTCCAAGGATGTCGTGAGCCCTTTTGAGGCTTTATTTTGGCCAAGTCGAGTCCACTAGAGGGCTTCCCTTTTTCCTCTTTAAGCCGTGTGCATTTGGAGGAAACTCACACCTTGTTTCCCTTGCATAAGTTTTGTGAGATCTTGTCACTACAAGAAATAAGGTGTAGTGTCCAAGTTTCAAGCAATTATTGTGAGGACTCTCTTTGAAGTACAGTTGAGAACTTTGAAGGGCCCTCTTCTCATTGTAATATTAATAAAAGATCTAACTTGTTTGAGGGAGCTTGGGATTTCTCCCATGGTATCCTATCTCCCCATTTAGAGGGAGGCTTCTCTTGGGTGGATTGACATTTGCATGGTTTAAGCTTTCATACTTCATTCACTTACATGCATGCTTTAATTGGGAATTAACACAACCTCACTATCACATTTTATTAAGTTAAAGTTTGTTACAATTTCGTTTGAGCTTTGCATTTTCTTTCTCATTGTTGCTTGGAGCTACAAGCTTACATTTTACTTTGGGCAATTCATCCTTTACATGCAAGCATTTTATATTCTTAACAAACTTTGATTTGTTTCCATTTACCTTGGTAAATTGTTTCATGAGCACTTGAATACATGTTTCAATTTTATGCTACAATGTTATCTTGAATATTGGAGCAATTTATTGTGATTGTCTATTTGAAACAAATTTTACTTTCAAGCAAATTACTTGTATCATTTTAATTCATTGATGAAACACATGCAACACTAGTAAGCTAATTTTATTCCTCCAGTTGAAGTTATAATTGCAACTTATGTTGAACACTATTTCATTTTCAAGCATTGCAAATCAATCTCTTTGAAGCATTTGCACGTATCATTATTTTAATTTGGGGAATTAACACAATTTGCATTTCATCTAGGCATTTTAGTGTAAGAAGGCCCCAAACCTCATTAAAATTTTACCTCCAACATAAGTTGGTTGAAGTAGACATCTTAGGGATCCTCTACTCCTCTATTGACTCCTCACTGTGAGATCCATATCAATGGGCGAGGGTGAGGTCTAAGGATTGAAGAGTTAAATTGTAATCTTGTTGTAGAGCTAATTAATAAAATTAACCAAGAGCACTTTTCATTACATTTACTTTACTTGTCTCTTGATGGTTTGAGTTTTCATATGCAAAGTCTATTCCAAAAGCAAGTATTGTAATCATTTCAAACAAACGTTTTCTTTTCATGCTTCAAAGTCTAATTGCATATTGATGTCTTGGTTTAGCACTTCCTTTGTTTCACATTTCCAAGTTAATTACTAATTTTTGGGTTTTGGAAAGATATGTTTCACATGTTTTGATTTATAAAGTTGATTATCTCAAAAGCATTTTGTATCTTACATATCTTGTGCTAACAATTCTTATTTACATTTCAGGGTTACTTTGTTTTCTCCTTTGAAAGCATTGCATTTTACTTTGAGCAAATATATCTTTAAATTGTTGAGCAAATTCCTTATAAGGCATTGGTTTTATGGTTTTTAATCATATTAATAATTGGCATTGTTATTTCAAGTTGCTCACTTCATATTTGCCCATAAATCCTTAAAATTAATCCATTTTCACTCTAACACTCTCCTAGAAACTCACATCTTTTAACTTAACTTTTCATTAGGGACCACCCCCTTAGCTAACCTAGGACATAGCTCAAATGGAAAGAGTCGGGATTAGTGTGACAACTCCTTCTCTGAGTTCCCTGCCACCAACCACACCTTGTGGGGTTGAAGGCTTTTCTCACTGACTTGTAGGTAGGTGTAGGCGGCTGGGTCAACAGGGTGAAACTTCTAGAAGAAGACGGAGATAGAGTCCAAATGATCTGATCCATTTATTAGAATCTAATCTAGGTCGTTGGTTCTCAACTGGAAGATTATAAGGACATCGATGGGCACTTGGAGAACACATCGAGTAGAGTACATAAGATCGAATTTCTGAAGCAGAGCAGTTGTCGGTGAGAAATTCAAAGTGAGATTTTGTAGTGAGGGGCAGGAATAGTTTCGAATGGAGATTTCTCCTAATCCGGGAATACTCAGCAGAGGAGGCAAAGAGAGATTCGGGAGGGGCACCCCAGAGCTAAAAGAGGTTGATGCAGGGCCACACAGAGGCAGTGCAGAGCCTTGAGGAGATCCGAAATTTGCTAAAGGGATCGATTTCTGTCACTGGAAGCTGGGATGTGAGACCGAAAGAGCAAAAGCCAGAATCTCAAAGGCAAATCGATCAGCCAGGAGGAGTGACGCAGACCCTAGACAGTGTGACTCTGGGCTGACCCAGTGACTGCGTAGAGACAACACAGAGGCAGCCAGGGGCCATTCATTCAGTGGTTGGATCAGTCAGGATCTCCAGTGATAGTGTGAGGTAATCTCACTTATCTCTCTGTCAGTGATATTCTCTGTTATGGATAGCCAGGAAGGCATCCAAAGATTGTATTCAGAAATTACTACTGCATAATAATAAAACTCTCAGTTGTTGCACCAGTTTTCCCGCATTGGGTTTTTCCGGAGACATTTGTCCAAAAATAACTGTGTAGATGTGTTTTGTATTTCTTTCTTGCTCGGTTTCTTGTTTCCGCATATAATAATTAAAGAGTGAAGGCTGCAGTGTATTTACTTCGATATTTACAGTAGAATGTCATAAATAACTTGAATGGATTAACAAGTAGGAGAAGTAGCATCAGTTTGCTGCAGTAGGGATTTCGGTCTAGGAATTTTCACAATTATCACAACAATAGTATGTTTGACATTTTAGTTCAGCATCAGCACATCAAGCATGGAAGGTCATCAAGAACAAAAGCATTATCCATGGATCTTGTTCACAAACGAAGTTGTGAACAAGATGTGTAAGTTCTAGACAGTCTGGTGTATTTAAGGATAGATATATTCCAACACTTTTGATCATAGTTGCGGGGGAGCGCCTCCCCCTATTTGAACCGCTCCAGACGGGGAGCGCGCTCCCAAAATCGCCCCCCCCCCCCGTTCGAACCCGCTCCCGAATCACGCTCCGGGCAGGAGCGGCTCCGGAGCGCCTCGGGAGCACGCTCCCGAAAATCGCTCCCGAAATCGCTCCCGGACGGGAGCGATTTTCGGGAGCGCGCTCCCTTAAAAAAATTTGCACTCCCTACCATTTTCGGGAGCGCATCGGGGAGTGGTCGCTCCGTCGCTCCCGGAGCGATTTTT
>APFE030028346.1:228951-288591 GCA_000404065.3 Pinus taeda | reverse complement strand
TTATTGGCACGAAATGGTTTCGGCCATAAATGATGCCCCTAAAGGATACAAGAGCCCTGGGTATGCCAAGGCAAGAACTGTTGGCCTTGATAATGAAAAAGCAAAAATATCACATTCTTTGAATAGAATGACAAGTTCTTGGACTGAGCATGGGGTGTCCATTGTATCTGATGGATGGACAAATATAAAAGGCAAGCCATTGATAAGTGTTCTTGCTGTATCTGTTCATGGTCCAATCTTTCTAACTGCACATGATTACTCAGACAAGTTCAAGACCACCATCAACATTGCAGAAGCATTACTTGAAACAATTGACCGTATTGGACCATACAATGTCATCCAAGTCATCACTGATAACGCTGCTAATTGTAGGGCAGCGGGAGCAATTATTGAGGATAAATACCCCAATATATTTTGGTCTGGATGTTTGGTTCACACATTGAACCTTCTATTGCATGATATTGTCAAGAACAAAAATAAACAATACCAATGGATTGGTGATTTGTACAAGAAAGGCAAAAAAATGATAAAAATTTATTACAAATTATAGCAATACCCATGGCCTTTTCCGTAGTCACTCGAGATTGGAGTTGTTGAAGATTGCGAAGACCAGATTTGGTAGCTATTACCTCACCTTCAGGCACCTTTTGAAGGTAAGAGAGTCAATGGCTAGCATGGTATCAAGTCCACATTGGCAGGTATTGAAGGAAAGGGCTACAAATGCAGCTGACAAGGGAGGTTTTGAAATGGTGGAGGAGGCAGCTCTTGATGGTCAATTTTGGACAAGTGTGAGGCAAGTTTTGGATTTCACCAAGCCCATTTATCACATGATTCGGTTTGCAGATACAGACAAACCAGTGATTAGCGAGGTGTATGAGCAGATGGATACCATGTTGGGGCAAATAAAAGATATTGTTCATAACAGAGATCCCGACTTGTACAAACTAATTCATGATTGTGTGTGTGAACGGTGGAATAGACTTAATCTTCCACTACATTGCTTAGCGTATATCCTTAAACCAAAATACTACTCTACGTCTTGGTTGGGCTAACCTGCAGCAGGGGGTGGGGTTAGGACCAAACCCCATTTAGATCCAGAGGTAACTAGAGGATATTTGGAAGCATTAGAAAAGTTGGTACCTGACAGGGAGGAATGTGCAACTGTGCGCCTTGAAATAGGCAGATACTTCAGTGGCACTGGTTTGTATGGTAACTTCCATGCAATGGACGACAGAGATAGATTTGATACTCTCACATGGTGGGAAACATATGGCGGGCAAGGACTTTTGCCAAAATTGGCAAAAAAAGTTCTTTCACAGGTTGTAAATACTTCTTCTGCAGAGAGGTGTTGGAGCACCTACAGCTACATACATAATGTGAAAAGGAACAGACTCAATGAAAACCGAGCAGAAAGCTTGGTTTATGTGCACTACAACTTGAGGTTGTTGAGTCATTACTGTGATCGGGCTTATGAGGATCCCACATATAAAATTTGGGACAATCACCTAGAGGATGACAATTTGGAGGATGGCATAGTACATATTGAAGAATTGGAAGAGGAACTTGTAAGGGATGAAGATGATGCTTCCATGCCACCTCCACCTCCACCTCCCCCATCTAGTAGCAGTGCTCGAGGTCCGAGTCTTGTTCCTTTGTTGTCGCCACCTCCATCTACACCCTTACGTGGAGGTTCTAGTTTTGGTCGTCGATCTGGTGGGAGACTCCTAGAAGGCCACCACGACCTGCTTATACTCCTGGAGACTCTTGTGGCAAGGGCCACATGTAGATTTACAGTTTACTTGTCTTTTTTAGTTTCTATTGGACTTTAGTTTTCATAACTATTGAGTTTTGAGTCCTTGACTCTTGACTCTTGACTCTTTCATATCATAATGATATTTTTTGTAAACAATATATCACTATGACAATGAAAATTTGAAGTTTGAAGTTGGGCCTTGGCAATTATAACTCATTGGTAATGATTGTGAATTATGAATATGATGCTTCGTGAAAGACTAAAGTTGTTTCATTTCATTTCATTATTCATGTTTCATTTTATAAATTTATTACATTTCATATCATGTTAACAGTTAGAAGTTAGGACTTAGAAATATCTAAGATATTACTTCTTGTAATGGTTAAACTTAGCTTACAAGTACCTGTACAACTTTGGTGATCGATGATGATAAATGCTATTGAATTTCAAATTTAAAAACTTAAAGTTGAAACTTTAAGATTGAATGTGATGAATCATGATTCATGAGACTCAATATGTTGCAGTTGTAATATGTGTAAAATTACTATCTTGTGGACATGGTTGATGACGATTATAATTTCTAGATGATTGATGTGATATGGTTCAATGATCAATCTATGTTTTTTTTATGTTTTTTATGTCTAATTCATCATTTCTACATGTTTTTGTTGACATATATGTATCAAAAATTAAAAAATATAAAAAATATATATATTTTTAAAAAATCGCTCCAGGGTTCGCTCTCAAAGCGGGAGCTTTTGAAAATGGTCGCTCCCGCTCCTGCTCCCAAGTAACATTGCTTTTGATGAAGTACAAAAGTAGTTGTATGACAAGTTTTAATAGAAAAAAGAAATATCACCATCTCATAGAGTCTTTGGAGGAATACAACATAAAGGAATATCTTGGTACTAACGATATGGCTTCAACAACTACTAATCTTTTTGATCTGGATAGTCCATCTATCACCATTATGACAAAGAAATACGCTTACTCTTGTTGCTAAGCAGGTTAAGAAAGGTTATGGTAAATTGCCCATCTCAGAAGATGATTTAGAACTATAGCAACATTATTTATTCCTTGTAAAGTAGTTAATGTTATACTTCCTCTAGGCCTGAGAATTCGAAGGAAGATGATGCAATTCAAAAGGCGAAGAAATATCACTTGTCATGGTCATATGGATATAAATGCCTAGATGAGATGATCATCCTTATAATAGATTGAGTAGTTTCATACACGTGGCAGAAATCATTTAGCAGCTCATCATTGAAGGCTAGATGACCATCTGACATAAGGCTTCAGAGTGAACTATAAATTATTTCAAGAGATATATCCATGTCAAAGGGCGTTGATTCATGACAGTTGATTATAATATGATGTCTTATGACTCTAAAGATGACATCTGTGTTACTTAAGAAGCATCATTTGTGGACTTTGGTGCATAGACCGAAGGATGAATAGCAGGGTGCAGATTGCTTGATGTATATGCTCCGAACAAGCATACATTTTCGATGTTCGTGTTTATTTATGAAATCTGACAGATAATGATCCTCTCATATAAGAGGAAGTTGATATATTCCTTTAAAGAAAGGGAGGAAGTCATTGAAAGATCTATTTTTGATTCAGTACATTGAAGAGCCACCAAGCTTCATCATTATTGATTGAGTGAGCAGATCTACTATCTTGGTAAGATCAAGATTATCTTTCTTCAAAAAGATGCTGGGAATCGTAGATAGACCCTACTAATAGGGTCTCGACTGTACATTGAGCTCTGGAAGACTTGGAGTACTTGTTGAGATATGAGCGACCATAGGGTGAGTGGTTCACCTTCCCCTATAGGTACGCAATGTAGAGGGTGAGTGGTTCACTTTCCCCTACTGTTGATGACATATGCATAGGATGAGTGGTTCACCTTCTTTTGTGGATACCCCAGTGAGAGATGCTTATAGGCATCCATTGACATGTCGATGGGACGTGGTTCATCCTTTACCCACATGTAGGATGCTCGTTCCCTACGATCTGTGGTTGACATGTCAGTGGGATGTGGTTCATCCTTTCCCCACGTGTAGGATCCTTCCTACTATCACTGATTTGCATGTGTGTAGTTGTTTTGCATGCGTGTAGGATGCGGTTTATCCTTTCCCTACTCTCAGTGTTTTGCGTGCGTGTAGGATGTGGATCATCCTTTCCCTATGATGATTGAGATATGTGGCTGTAGGAGGTGAATCATCCTTTCCCTACGTGTCATTATGACATGTGTTTGTAGGATGTGGTTTCTCCTTTCCCTATGAGTGGTTGTGAGTAGGATGTGATATATTCTTTCCCTGCTGATGTTCTTGGATCATCCTACTCATTTAGTCGAGGACACATGGGAAGTACCTCTCATCTAGCCAATGAGTTGGGAAAAGTGGTTTGGGACCATAGCACTACCGATGGACGCATCGTGTACTGTCGTACTCCCTATGTCTAGGATGAATGATGATTCTTCAACTTGATCACTTGGGATCAAGTCTCCTTTGGTTATGTCGACTGACTTCTGCCAGTGGGGAGTGACAAGGTCTTGTGACTCACTCTCGATCAATTCTTCTTCATTATTCATATCAGTGTTCAACAGAGCAAAGCAGAGATGAGATTCAGAGATGGTTCATGACGACAGAATGGCATGATGATTGATGATGATGGATGGATTAGTAGGTGAAATTCTCCTTAGTTGAGAGGGAGTGTTAAAATTGGCAACTAAAGCCAAATTCCACTTTGGACAGCTCCTCTGGGGAAGATAATTGTAGCATTGAATTCCTCTTTTCGAGAGGACCAAAATCGACCTAAATATCATCAAATTTGGTTAAGGAGAAGTATGATTTTGAATTTATGTTTCTCTCATGTAAAATTATCAATGTTAGCCTCACTTATATGTTGGCTCAATAAGCTCAATAGTCATGTCTCTTGACCCCAACAAATTGTATATATTAAGGTGTCCTCTCCCTCATTTCACATATTGAAAGGGCTTCATTATGTCTGAGACAACAGAGCATTTGGAGAAAGAAAAAGGGCTATTTGTTTTGGGCCTCCCTTCTTCATCTTCGTCGAGATTCTTCTATAAGGTAGGCCATGGACCTTAAGGGAATTTTGGGCAGAATTCTTCGTCCTTTGCTGTCGGAGATCCAACCTGAAGTTAGGCTATAGGCCTTAAGGGAAATTTTGTGCTGTATTTTTCATCCTTTGCTGACCGAGATCCTTCATGAGAGTAGTCGCAGATCTGAGGGTTGTTTGGAGGACATTTTAGGGTTGTCTTGTATTGTAACCATCCTGTGCAGGTGAGCCGCAGGTCCAGGAGTTTGGTTCAGGCCTAAAGAAGCTTGTTCTGAGGTCACAAGTCTGCTAACATCAGGAAGGTTTTAAAGTAAGCTTGAGGGCTGAATCTAACCCAGATCAGCCCTAAAGACCAGCGAAAGGGAGCTCCTTGTGTGCCAAGGTAAACTACACTTATCTAGAGGTGCTTCGGAACAGTTGAGCAAGTCAGCCGTATATTGTAAGAAGCCCTAATCAGACCTTGAGTATCTATCGCTGTCAAAGTGCTGGAATCACTGCCCTTTGAGCCATCTTCTTGTCTAAGGTTGGATCTTCTAGTTGTCAAGTCATTTTGACTCTAAGTTATTGTACTCTCTCTCTCTCTCTGCTGAACATTCTATATTAATAATAAGAAGATTTGATCAAGGGTTTTCCCCATCTTGGGGTTTTTCCCTGGCTTGAGCCAATTTATTGTGTCCTCTTGTCTTGGCTTGTCTTCATTATTTATTGTACATGTTCCTTCTTCAGTTACTGTCCACATGATAATGTTTCATGTGATTGCTGATGGTTTAATAATTAGGCTTATAAGAGAATTGAAGCAACTGTCCTAAGCAAAGAATATGTTATCCTAAAAATTAACAAACCAACTATAGGACAATACAATAAGAGAGACAATAATGATGTGCCGCCAAACCAAATCTTTAAGAGACACACAATAGGGAGATCTATCCCACCCCTCAGGGACCATAAAAATAAGTAATTCTACAAGGGCGGGAATTAGTCCACCCCCTTTATTTAATAAATTTGAAATCTTCATATTGTGGGTGTCTATTTATTACATGCAAAAGGCTTCCACCATTGGAATGTAACATTTTGTCACATAGACTAGTTGGTCTCATGGACTTTAATAAAAAGTCAAACTCTCTTTCTCATGCATTAAAAGCCAACCTAGTGGGCTTAGGTGGCCTACCCTCAGAGAGAAGGTCAAATCTAGATGATTTTCCTAAAAATTCTTTTAACTACACATTGGTTTTGCCTCCTTACATTCCATTTATTTTTCTATATTGGAACATTGCATCCAATGTAAGCCTTCTATCCCATATGCAAGTGGGCCTAGTGGACATTTTAATAAAATTCATATCATATCATATCTCTCTCTCTCTCAAGAAAGGGGGAATATTAGCGAACAACCAGTTGGCAGTTACCACTCAAATAGGGTTAGGTAAGGTATAAGAAATAAACAAGAGATACTCAAGGATGATGCATCTTAGAGATAAGTTACTAAAGGCCAATCCAACAAGGCTATGAAATCTAGCTATAGAAAGAAGAAGGTCAAATCAAGATGAATAGTCCAAAACTCTTTGTGACACATTATGGATCTTGCCTTCTTACATTTTCCTTTATATTTTTGAATAATGCATTGAATGTAAACCTTTCCTTACCTTCAATGTATTTTTAGTCTTACTTGAAAAGAAACAATCTTCCAAGCTAAGTAACTTGGAATAGGGAAATGGACATATTTTCTGAAACAGGCATAAGTTTTAAAAACATATCACTGAAAATTTGAGAAATCGGGGAAACAATGATATTTAATCTCTCTCTCTCTCTCTCTCTCTCTAATACAATGAAAATTTTATTTTCAAGTAGGACTAAAATACATTGAAGGTAAGGCTGTAATACTTCCATTTTAAGCATGTTAACCAATATATTGGTAATCATGTACACACATGTAAGTAATGATGTGCTCAACTTAGCATCGAAGAACTAGAAAGGTTTCATATGCCAACTACAGCATATTTTGTTTTAATAAATGAATATGGATCCCCAAATATGAAAAAAATGCTTTTACCATGAGACAACTTTCAAGCAAAAATACCTGCATAGAATGATCTAAGATATCTTAACACACAAGTTAAAAGGTAGATGTAATTTTTTTAAATGCTTCGTAGAAGGCAAAGCATAGTCAACATATATATATTTGGATACACTTGACAAGCACCTATTACAGCTCCAAATGTTCCTAGCATGGCCATGAGCTCAATTCGGTCAACATTTTTAACAAAAAATTCCTGCACAAAAAAACAAAGAAATAACATTTAGTGTCTCAACTTATGATATTAATTTTCGAAAGTTATAGGGTTCAATGCATGCCTATATTCTTCTACAATGGGTCAATACATTAATCTGGACAAAAGCTATCAGATGCCAAAGAGATTTTCAACATTGTAAGAAAGACAAATGGGATTACTATGTTATGCAACAAACACCAAATAGCATAAAAATAGAAGGAAAAGTAATTCCACACCTTGAGAATGAGATAGAAGAATAATTGAGATGCCTCTTCAAGGGGGGTAACCTCCTTTTCCAAAATAATAAATGCACAAGATGAGATGATCTCTAAAACTAGAGGTCTCCTTGGTATATATAGGAAACGAAGGCTATCGTTACCCATCGTATTTGACATGAATGGTAAACATGATCTTGGGCAAATTGATGCAATCATTCTATTCCAAAGGTTGCAATGTTGGTGGAGGTTGCTTTAGGGATATATCTTTTCCTTCACAAATCTTCATCATGTGGGTACCATCCTAGTCACTTTGACCTAGTGTTGCAAGCTTAACATCTAATATGGTGATGCATTTACCTAGTTCCATTGATATTCATGTCATTTCCATAGTTATAAAGGCAAGGCTAAGGTGAGGAGAGCACACACAACAACAGCACAAGACTGAGAGCAGCTTCTCAGTGAGCATGCATTAGGTCCAAGAGAGTGTAGAGAAGTTGGAGATCTAGAACTGCGAGAGAGAGCAGATCTACTAGATCAGATCTAGAGTTTCGTAATCTATATTTTCTCAATTGGGCCATTATCCCAAGATGAGAAACCAAGTAAGTTTTGTGATTAATTTATTAATGAAGAACTGTCGATCGAGAAGAAATTTGTTTGTATCTCGTTGTGATTCAGATCGAGTAATTTTGCTTTCGCTATACTTTTGTGTTAGGAATCTGGCCATGTATTTGATTAGTTAATAATGGCTACGAACCAAATATTGGGTGTTGTGTACAGTAAACTTCTAACATGGTATTAGAGCCCCAACTCCGAATCAATCTCAAAATCGCAGGTTTTGGGTTTGTATCAAATCGTCAAAGTCAGATTGGCTAGTGTCGTATGGACCGGAATTTTTTAACGCTGAAATGCTTCTTTTTTTCATGCCAAGGAATATTTTTATGGGCAGAATTTTCTTTTTTACAAGAAAAAAAACATAAGTGGTTGTTTTTTAAGAGAAATAAATAAATAAAATGAGATGACATGGGTGGCCGATAGCCCAGCCAACCGACCAACCGTAGCAGCAGCACCAAGGTGAGAGTGTGGGTTGCCGAGTACGACTAAGTGTTAGTTTTTGTAGCATCAAATGGTGTTCTAGTCTTGAAACTTTGTGGAGAGGCTAAAACACAAGAGTTCTCCAAAACCCAAAAATCGTTTTTGGAAATTCCACCCAGAGAAGGCTCAATTAAATTGATTGGCCATAATTAAAAATTTCCTAAGTCTAACTTAGGAAAAAAGGTTAATTAATAGTAATTAAATGTTAATTAATTAATTAATTGAATCCCAACTGAAGATTATAAGAAGAGGTCAATGGGTAGATGGAGAACACACCAGTGCAGATAATCAGTTGCCTAGGCTATTCGATTTTCTAGGGCAAATACTTAGTTGCCTAGGCTATTCTTTTTTCCAGTGCAGGTGATTCAGCATGAGAGGTTGAGCCAGTGGATGAGTAGCAGGTGGATGAGGGGCAACATAGCTGTATTCCAAAGGAGTTTCCAGTTCCAAAAAGTCAGAAAGGGGAGGCCGCAATTTATCTCCAGGAGGCTGCACAAGGGAAACGCAGAGCCTCAATTAAGTAGTTTGATTTGGTTGAAGAGACGCTTGTTTTCAGTTCTAGAGGCCGAGAAGATTTTCCAGAGAGTCAGAGAGAGTTTCCCAGTCAGCAGTAGGCAAGACAGCTTGATTTGCAGGAGTTTCGAGTTGACGTGAGAGGGTCTGCACAAAAGTGACGCAAGGCCTACACAGAGCAAGGTGGACGACTTGCTTTTCAAAGGTAGTCAGGTGTCGGGATTGTTCGGAGAGGGTAAAATCCCACAATATATTTTTGCCAGTATTTCTCTTGGATAGAATCACCAGTTTGGCGACATTTTATTGTACTCATAATTCTACTACTGCATAATAATAAAAACCCTCACTGTTGCACCAATTTTCCCACATAGGGTTTTTCTAGGGACATTTTACCAAAAATAATTGTGTCAATTTTCATGTGTGTGTGCTAACGTTTCTCAGTTTCCAATATTTTTATTTCCACAACATTTATCTTATGTTGTGAAGAAATTGCAATGTGATTAATTCGATATTAATCAGAAAATTAATAAACTGAACAATCAGTTAGGAGAATTAATTCCAGTAGCTACATTTCAAGGAATTTTCACACTGAGCAAGGATAGACGGCCAACAAAAACCATAAAGGATCAAGTAGGTTTGAGGCACGCCAATGGTACCCACAAGTTGCACAAAGACGAGCCAACATAACGTTGAGCCACCAGATCGCCGCAAAGCTCAAGTTGAGTTGTGGAAGGCAACAATCTAGCAAGGCCCGAGAGAAAGTGTGGTCGAGGCAGAAGGCTGACAATGAACCAAACCGCGACAACTGCAGAGCCACCATTAGGGTGTGCACAGGTCAGAGAGTGGTCAGTGGTTGAGTAAAGGTAGATCATGGGGGTCGCAATTGTCAAGCCACATGAACACTGGATCAGGTCGATACTAGGAAATAGGGCTGAAAGTCGGATCAGGCAGCAGACAGTGATTCGAGTTGCTCATAGGTCGACGATCAATAACCGACCAACACGAGAGTCGAACACGTGATCAGGTTTGATAGTTGAACAGGTGACAACAACAATGTGTCGCAGAGCAGCCAAAGAAATCGTGCAACGACTCAACCCGTGATCTGCTCGACTTGGCTTGAAGAGGTAGTGGAAATTTTGTGGTGAAGAAGCGGTTTTTGTTGGTTTATTGAGAGTCTCTGGCTAATTTTACAGAATTTTATGGGCAATATTCGAGCTTGAAATCCTTATTCTTACAACATGGTGTATTGTTGATGAGCTAGTAAATTTGCATCACTTGTGGGTTCAGTTTTGGCTTGCAGTTGGGCCAAACCCTTTCAGGGTATTTTTAGGTATGAGGAGTGGAGTCTGTGGCTATAATTTGAGGGTGATCCGGGCATTCTTCAAAGCAAAATCGTCATTTCCATTGTAGCAGCAGCAACAGTAATTTCCTGGGTAGTGCGCAATACCAATTTGGGCCAGTATTTCCTCCAAATCATAGTTAAATCACCTGGTTTTTGCATAGCTTGCAATAGCAAGCCCAAGTTCCACTTTCCTTACTCATTGTACTCATCATTCTCGAGATTAATAAAATGGCTCAGTTATTCTGCTTTATTTTCCTAGTGTTTTGATATGCATGTGTGGTATATGTTTATGGTTGTTGTTCCTTGTACATGTTTCTATTATTTGTTTTAAGTTTTCAATTTGGAATATTACAGTGATATAAGAGCCTTGATCTTGGCCCAGTTATGGGTAGCCAACAAGATCATGAAAGATTTGGGTATGTATGCACAATGACGAGTGAAATTGTAGACAAACCCATGGCTCAAGGGAGATTCAGTATGCAGGAATTCTGGGGTGGAATTCATTGGAACAATGAGAGGTTGGCCCAGTTGAGGAGGGTTATAGACTAGACCCATCCTCATCCTTACAACAAAGACACTATAGGTGCACAAGGCGTGGGGGTGCAGTTGTCTACACCATGTGGGGAAAGTTGAGCGACTGAGGGCACCAAATCTCCTCAAAAGGAGCAGGCAAGATAGGTGCAGTTAGAGGTGAGACTAGGAGGCGCTTCTGCTGGTGGAGACATGGCTTTAGATATAAGGAGCTTGAGGAGGAGGTTGAGCATGAGGTAGTGGACACGCAGGAGTGTATGGAGCACATTGATATACCCAGTGTAGCACAAGAGTCATCATTGTTGGAGACCTATTTGATAGCACTAATGACACCTTGGCGGAGACAATAGAGCATACACCCATAAAGCCATCTATTGATGAGGTGTCGTTCCTAGATGGGGTTCCAAGAGACACAGAGGTACCCAGAGCCATGACTGAGTTCCCAGACGGCAGCCACCTATAGCAACATGGAGAACACAAAGGAGTGTTTGTGACTCATGTTGAGCCCATGGTTTAGGAGGATGAGTAGTCATCTTTTGGGCCAGCTACCAATTTAGAGAAGACAGATGCACAAACCGTCAGCAAAGTTGCAGTACTTCTAGACAGCACTGCTCTTTGGACTTATATAGATGGGGCTTGCAACATCGCTAGGCTACCCTTGAACAACAGAGAGAGAGATGCAAAATCACCTCGACAAATTTTATGTGTTGACCATGATGGTGAGATGAGATGACATGAGTTGCACAAGGTGCAACAGTCACAGGATGGAGGGCTTGTTCTATGTGCGGGAGTTAGTGCATTCGATCCCTCTCTTGGGGTTGGATGGCAAGAGATTCTGAGTAGGTACCCGATGGAGTGGGTTGGACTCATGGATATGGTTGTAGTTTGGAGTGAAGCTCAGTGGGAGCTCTCAGACACTGAGGGTAATGGAGACAGGTTGGCATTGGGATCCAGTTGGGGCTATGGCATTGATGAGGTAGTTGACCCAATGACTAAGTGCATGCAATCTTTAGGGGAGTTCCAATCAACAGTAGTGGCTAGGCAGTTTGTGAGTAGACTCCATGGGTTGTTTTGGCATGTTGGTTTTGCATGGGGTAGCATGATGATTAGCATTCTCTGGCAGGAGCTGGATGGAGGAGGTGGCATGGCTAGGCCATCGGACGGGGCATTGAATGGAGACGATGTTCTCCCATTGAGGTATTGGGCTCAGGGATCACCAAGGATCAGCACAGCAGAGATATCCCCTCTAGCAGGTGTGGAGTTAGGTCGCTCAGGTCTACCAGGATGGATGAGGAGACATGACGCATGTCATGGTGGGTTCACTAGCTGAGTGGCGAGTACTTTGGCACATGCAGGATACCATATGTTATAGGGTGATACAACAGTAGGCAGTGGTACACAAGACTGTACAGAGTTATGTCGTAGGGTCTAGTGTTATATAGAGGGATGTGGCCTGATGCATACAGACCTAATTTTAGACCATAGCATCCAGTGCTGTGCAGGGCTATGCAGCGAGAAGTAGTGACCTGTAGAGGAGTAGTGCCCTCTAGAGGAGCATGGAGATGCATGGTGTGCCATAGCATGTCAGTTTACATTGTGGAGTAAGAGGAGTGACTCGCATCACATTGAGTACCCGCGGGGAGTGTCAGGTACAATGACATAGGCAGGACATGCGACGGTACAGGATGGTACAGCAGTAGCAGGGGGTATTCAGTGTTGTACAGGGATAGGCCGCAATATACAGTGGCATGCCGAGGAGTACAGGGATGCTTGGTGGTATGCTGGGGTATATGGTGCTGCACTACAAGGTCTTGGATTGTTGCCTCCAAGGAGACTTATGGACGGAGACACCAGGCATACCTTTGGGTGTAGTTCACCCGAGAATTGAGATCAGCAGGGACCTAGATGAGCAACACTTGATGGTATCCATGGGGACCCACATGCATGTCCCTCTTCTACATCACGTATAGGCACAAGCGATTTGGTTGTTGTCTTTTGACACTCTGAGCACAAGCAGCAAGGAACGGGGAGTTCACTGAGATATTCGGATGACACTCAACACACTAGGGGAGAGACTTCTCATCAGTGGCATTGGGTCAGTGCGCGAGTTGATAGCCACAGGTTGGGAGATGAGGTGATCGTCTGCAAGGGTGGCATATTGTTCATCACTGAGCCTATGCTTGGGGAGTTGGTCACGACGGAGACGTGTGTCACTCTTTCCATGGGGTTGTCGAGACCATGCATGAGCAAAGGATACCGTGTACGACTGAGGCAATTTTCCAATATGTGTCCCGGCTCCAAACATTGTATTGGCACATTATCGAGATGGCGGATGGCAGACTCAGTGATGATGGTTGGCAGGAGCAGGGTGGATCTGCATACACGGAGTCGATTGCGAGTATCGAATACCCATCTATTGGTTGCATTTAGGGGATAACTATTTGGCACATGTGGCTTCCAACGGTCATCAGTACTACGCAGTGGAAGGCACATGGAAGTTTAGCATGCATCAGATTAGTTCATGATATATGGGGCCTATATATTGATTGCATGCAGGGACTAGGGACGAGGCATAGATGGATTCTAGCAGTTGTTAGAGTTATGCTGCAACAAGTCGAACTAGGGGATCCAGGGATTCAATTGGTTGACAAACCACTCCATTTTGTTAGGAGAAGGACCATAGCAGAGGATGATTTAGCTCACTTTGGGGTTGACACATGGGGGATCGTTGAGGCCTCCATTGTTTAGTGAGGCAAGATTTTCTAGTTGCAGCTCAAGATCGAAATTAGTAATGGTTGGGTAGATATTGACATCATAGAGATACTTGGGCAGGATGAGCTTGGCCTTCGACGATATTTCACCAGTGGGTTTCAGGGGAGGAGGATGCAGTGTGCACATGACGGGCAACCTATTAAAGTCGGAGTGGCGCAGCGACAACATGGTGGTGCTTTCCTGATATGAGCATGGGACTTGAGCATCGCAGTACTAGACAGCTTAGTGACCTTTAGGGGTGATCTAGCTGCTACAGGGGGAGATCGTCCAGATCTTCTATTGGGCTTCTCTGACTCGTTGATAGCATGGGGGACTTCATCAGCATGGCAGGTTGGTAACCAGGAGGATATCAGGGGAAGCTCATGTGGGAGAGACTTCCTCCCCACAAGGGTGGGGGTGTATCTTCAAGAGTTTACTCTTGGAGTTCATGAGGTGGACTACTTGGTAGGTCGCTTCATGGGGAGTTGGACAAAGTCCTGCATTATCATGATGCTCTACTTATTAAGAGTATGCCAAAGGTTTTTGGTACCTACACCTGGATGGATAGTGAGTGGAGCAAGGGGTGCTCCACATTGATCAGAGTAGCTTGTGATCCTAGTATCAAGGGATTCCTTTGTGACAAGATAGTGAATGGGACAGGGATGACTCAGTGGCACATTAGGGACCCTGGTATTATTTACAGTGACTGTTTGGGCCATCAGATATGGGAACACTTGTTCAGGCATTGCTTGGAGACAAGCAATTTTTGGTGGGGAGGACTATAATATCCCCAATTTTCCTAAGCCACTTAGGAAATATTACACTTTTTGACAAATTTGGAATTAGCAACAATTTTGGGTATTTTGACTTGGGAGAGGGAGAAAATCGAATTCTTAGTGGGTTGTGCAGGCCACACACAAAAGGAATATGCACTCCCTTAGGAAAACACACTTGTGTAGAGAGAAACAAGAAGGAAGGCATACTAGTGGAGAATGGGGCCCACAAGAAAAGGAAGAGGATAAGCATAATAGAAGAGGGGGGGGCATCATTTGGGAGTTTTTATCAATCTGAAAATTATACTACTGTTTGCTTGAGCTCTTGAACCAAGTCAACATTGTGTTGCTGAGCACACGAGGTTTCTGAGGGGAAACCTCAACTCCTTCGGTGGACTTCGAGTGCCACCCTAGAGGAGCCTTTGCTTTATTGTGGAGTTGTTCGAGAGATAATTCTACAAGCTAATTTGTGGCATTCTAGAACAGTTTGGGCACAGAGAGGTACCACACTTTTCTGAGGAGAACGAGCTACATAGCAGCAGCATTTCTAAGAATTTAGGAGCATATTCCCTCAGGGTTTAGCAGCATTTTTACAGAAATTTGTTGGGTGGTTTGAGGGGCTACTTTACCAGTTGAATCCTTCTCTTCTGGGCTAACGCAGAAGTGAATGGTTTGGGGCATGCACAATCATTGGAGAAAGCCACTAATTGTGGAGGGTTGATCAGTGATTTTGGGGTTGAGCTGGCTTGGGGACATAAGGTGGATATTGGCGGAGAATACTCAGCATTTTGGAGGCAGAAAGTAGGAGTATTTCCTGGAGGGTCTAATTACCCAGCTGTTAGAGGAGCATGCCGCAATTGGGGGTAATTTCGAAGGTTGGAATTAGGCCTAACCCTTACTGGGTTTTTCTAGCATTGTTGAGAAAAGGCCAAGATTAATTTAGCAGAATTTTCTGAGAACTCCAGAGTGAAAAATTCCTAGCTATGTTTAGTAGGCAATAACAGGAATTGTTGGAGAGGGCACAGTTTATTCTGGGATCATTTCCACCACTTGGGTTCGTGAGATATTTCTGGGTTTTGTTGAGCGGGTGGAGTAAAGCCTGTGGCTAATTTCTCAGAATTTTTGGAGTCGTTTGGAGGGTTAAATCAGTGATTACTTTCTAGCGTCAGCAATAAATTTCTAGGTGGATGCAGATTGTGTAGCAGAGCCATTTCCAGTGCTTGGTACCGTCATATTCACCTAGGATCTTGCCTTGCTTGCTGTAACAAGCCCAAGTTATTTTGTTCCTACTCATTGTACTCCATCCAGTTAATATAATAAAAAGGCTCAGCGTTTTGGGTGTTATTTCTAGTGTAATCTGATTTTTCTGCATGTGTACAATTTTTATTGCATGTTTATGATTTCACTATTGTTATCACTTAATATTTCCATTAGGGATATTACATTGTGTCGGACGAGATCCCTGGAATGAGGATTGAATCTGGAAGAGAAAGGAATGACGAATCTGAACTACTGTAGCGCAAGTTCCCTCTCTCGTTTGACTGTCTGTAGCTGGGTTTTGGTGTTGGAATGTCATCTTGAGAGCTGGTCATTCCCTGTGTAGAAGGCAACATATTTTCCAGTAATAAAGGGTGAGCTTAATACTCTTTTAGTGGTACTTGTGGCTGGTTTAAGAGGCACAAATCTCTTTATTTAACTGAAGACTGGACTGTGTATTGAAGACAGAATCATTTTGTTGTTGGGTTGTATTCCCTGGCTGGTTGGGTCGTATAGCTTTGTCTGCAAGTGCATGGGAGGCATTTCCTTCTTTGGCTGTGTTTTTCACATCTAAGCATTGCAATTGTTGGACTGTGGCTCACACATTCTCTGCGTTGAAATTGTTATATGTATATATTTGTGCCCGAACACATGAGTTCTGGTTACCAGTGTTACTGCGCATGTAAATCAGTCACCCAGTGAGCTTCCTGTAGCATATGCATGCTTGTAGCAGAGGTTGTTGACTAATGATAAAGGGATCGAACTCCTGTAGCTTCTATTGCTGATATTCCTCAAAGGACTGAATACTGAAAGTGGAGATTCACTACTACATTTTATATCAGGTTCCTCTGTTGCATTTATTGCTATGTATTTTATCTGCTGAAGTGTATGTGAAGACTCTATATTTCCAACTTGTTGACAATGAACATGTTTATCAATATATGGTGTTATTTCTGAGTATTGTATGGTATATTAATTGCTGGTTGAAGTTTGGTTGTACGCTTGTCCCATTGTATGTTCTATGCCTAAGATAAACAAACCAAAAACTACACCAACAGTAGTGTTCTCTTAATGTGTTTGACGATATCTCTCATAGAAAGTATCCATTAAACTCAGGAAAAATTCAGTGAAAATTTGGGTATTTCCTAAAGGGTGTTAATTTTTGGGGCTCGATTGTTCCTTGCTATAGATAATTGCATTTTCAAAGCTTTTTATCATTTACACATTACATTCACCCCATTGCATCATATCAGTATTAGCAATTATCTAGAGAGAAAAATAACATCAGCAATGCAGCAGAATAATAAAGAACAGTAGAAGGAAAGCATGCACAAAAGAGGTAGCGGGATTTAGGTCAGAGAGCAATGCAAAACCCCACAAAGGGGAAAACCCAACCAGATTCTTCTTCTATTAGATATTCATCAGTTGTTCAGCTGAGATACAAAGTACAATAAGAATAAGATACAACAATCACATCAGGCCTCCTAGAGCCAACCCAAGTCAGTACACAACTTCACTTGTGAACTGAACAAGACAAGTCCAAGAGAGCTGCTATCATATCATTGTCATATACAAAATTACATCTGTTGTAGAGACACTGCCACATTTGTCATCCATCATGATATCACTGTCATCAAGGATATGTTATCATTAAGGTTACTGTCACAGCCATACGGTCATGTCAATCATCAAAGGTTACTGTCATATAGAACACTGTCTCATTGTAAAAGGCAGTCATAAACTGTCACATATAACACTGTCTCAAGGTCATCGTTGTGGGCATACAACCAAGTCACAGTCATCTCGAAAATGTCATTACTTGTATCAAGGTTACTACTGTCATATTTGTGTGGAGTTCACTGTTATCCAAATATCGCCATATCTGGTCACTTCCATATTTTCAGCCCTACTGTCACATGACATTAGGGCATTGATATCCAACATATTGCTAGCCTCCATCACTGTCATATATTTGTCATAGATCTTGTCCTAGTCGTGTATCAATGTCATTACCATATGTATATGCAACAGGGTTGTTATAATATCAAGGTTATTGCCATATGCCCAGATCCTTATTGCAGCGCTTATAATCATTCAATATTACCAAGAAAAACATAATATGCTAGCCTTACCAACGAACGAGTCCACTGTAGACAATGCGGACAACATGAGTCACTGCATAATATACGGCGAAGTCACTGTAATACGATGCATAGAGATAGAGTATAGTTACGCCATAATGATGCTACAACAATACGATGGATGCCACTGCAATACAACTGATGACACTGTTGATGCGGTGAACAGGAAAACTAATGCAGGTCACATTGATCCAAGTGACATTGACCCAAGCCACTAATCCATGTCACCATAGAAAATATGTGGGCCACTATCAAACAGAAATAGAGCAAGCCATAGGAAAGCAACCCCGAGCCACAGAAGATAATGCAAGTCTCTGTAATTGATAGCAAGCCACATAAAATATATCCAATCACATGGAATTGGAACCACAGATGAGAGTGCGAGCCTCTAATATATACAAGCCATTGTGTGGTGGGGAGCTACAGTAAAGAGAATGAGCCACCATTACGTAATGCGATGCTAGGATATGCCACAGAAACAAACCACAAGCCAAAGTGATGAGCGATGCCATAGTGAATGTGAGTCACATTCAAAGCGACTTGGTAAGAGCGAGACCCATCACATAATAAGAGTGAGTTCCATCACAAAGAATATAGTGAGCCTGCCACAAAGAATATAACCTCAAATATATATATGAACCACAGAGCCCTAGCATTTCAGAGATACATGAGTTATGTGAGCTTCTGAGAATTAATGAGAGTGACAAGTGAGCCACCAAAAAAAAACCACAGAGATGTGATCTGAATTCACACTGTTTTGGGACGAGGATTGATCTCCTTTTTATAGCTTTCCTCAAGATCCCATGGATGGCAAAGGAGTGACTGGTGGAACTCCTTGGACAGAGAGAGAAGAAAAACACCTCTACACATTGGAGAGAGAGAGGCAAAGTCACCTAGACAGACCTTATGTGTTGCCTAGGCTAGCGAGACAAGGCGACAGGAATTGCACAGGGCACCACATTGGCATGGTGGGCTTATTGCATGTACAAGTGTTCTTTGTTAGTTTTTGTAGCATTGGATGTGTTCTAGCCTTGAAATTTTGTGAACAGGCTAGAATACATGAGATCTCCAAAACCCAAAAATTGTTTCTGGAAATTCCACCTAGAAACGACTTAATTAAAACAATTAATCATTTTTTTAATGTTTCCTAAGTCTAAACTTAAGAAATATGATTAATTAAAGGTACTAATTAAGTCATGGTGAGAATCTTCTAGAAGAAGACATGGATCGAGTTCTAGTTAATCTTAGCCATCAATTATGTTTTAATCTTGGTCGTTGATGTCTCCAGGAGAGATTATAAGAAGAAATTTGATGGGGCTTGGAGAATACACACCAGCAACTGCTCAGTTGCCCAGGAAGATCGATTTTCTCAGTGGCTGAAGTTCAACAGAGGAGATAGAGCCAGAGGGTGAGTTGCAAGGGAGAGATAGAGGGTATCAGCAGTGATCTGGGAAGTGCAGATCGAGTTCCAGAAGAGACATGAAGAGGAGAGACGCAATCCAGGAGAGACACAGTCCACTAGAGCTTTGCGCAGTTACTGCGCAAAGGGTGACGCAGAAACCCAGCGTATGGACAAAGGGTTCATCTCGGGGCTAGGGAATCGCTTTGGAGAGTGAGAAATTTGTTATTAAATTTCTCTCAGTATTTTTCCTCTGTTCCGATGTTTGAATTCTTGTACTTGAATTTCTGCTAAAGAAATGATAAAGAAACCCTCATCTGCTGCACCAGTTTTCCCAAGTTGGGTTTTTCCGAGGACAATTGTCCAAAAATAACTGTCAATATTTTTATGCGTGTGCTAGAATTTCTCTAATTTTCCAACATTTATTTTCGATAATATTTGTTTTGTGAAGGCTGCAGCGTATATATTTCAAAATTTGTCATAGGAAACTGCAAACAACTTGTTTAATTAATTTAACAAATAGAAGAAATATTATCAGTTGCTACAGTAGGATTTCGGGTTTAGGAATTTTCACATGGTAACAGAACTCAGTGGTAGAAGGTTAGAGGAATTTCAAAGCTTTGTGTAGGCAATAGTTCGAAACCCTCAGAGGCAACGCAGTTCCTTTGGCCAGGAAGGTCGTTTTGTTTTGAGGAAAAATTTATTTCTCTAAGAGAGTCGACAGAGAATAATTTTTCCAGATCAAAGATTACCAGAGGCAAAGGGAGAACCAATATTTTCCTTGCAGAGCAAACCCTCAGCTGGGACGCAGTTATTTTGCAGCAGTTTGCTTGTACAAAATAATGTTAGGAAGGAAAGGAGAAATAACACAGAAAATCATGGACAAAATCAATTGTGAGGAAGCCTCAGAATTATCTTCCAGGTTGGAGGATGAGTTCCCATGCTTGTCAAGTTTAGCATCATCAGGTGTCTGGTATATTGATAGTGGAGCTTCAGCACATATGACAGGAGTTAGAGAATATTTCTCTAGCTATCAGGAGGAGCAGATGGACTTCCATATCACTATGGGTAACATAACTAAATGTACTCTGGTAGGGAGAGGCACCATAGAATTTCAGATAGAAACAAGAACCAGTGCCAACGCTACTAATGTATTGCATGTGCCAGGATTGGGTATGAACCTAATTTTAGTGTCTCAGTTGCAGGACAAGGGGTATGATGTACACTTTGTGGGGAAGAAAGTGTATGTCAAACACTCTAGCTGGAAGAAGGTGAGACAGATTGGAGCTCGGAGCGATAGGTTATACAGGTTGCAGCTCGATTCTCCAATGGCATTGATAGGCAGTGATAATAGCAGAGGGAAGGAGTTGAACAAACTATGGCACAGGAGGATGAGACATTTACACCATGGAGCACTTAGGATGCTCAGAGAAACTGTAACAAGAGTTCCAGTTCTCAACACAGAGCACGATGATGTGTGTAGAGGGTGCATATTTGGGAAGTACACAAGGGCAGTGTTTCCCAGAGCTGACAGCAGAGCAGATGGCGTGTTGGGATTGATACACTCAGATATGTGGTCCTATGTCCACTAGAGCTCTTAGCGGTGGCGAATATTTCATCACCTTTATTAATGATCATTCCAGGAAGACCTGGATCTATTTCTTAAAGACCATAGATGAGGTCTTTGATCTATTCAGAGAGTTCAAGGCTCTCATAGAGAACGCGACAGGGAAAAAGATCAAGGAGCTACGTGTTGATTTTTGGTAGCATCGAATGTGCTCTTAACCTCAAAATTTGCAGGGAGGCTAGGACACATGTATTCCACAATACCCATCAATCATTTTTGGAAATTCCACCTGGAGATAGTTTTATTAAAATAATTAATTATTTTTAATGGAAGCTTAAGTCTAAACCTAGGAAATTAAAATAATTAAAGGGTATTAATCAAACTGGGGGTAAAACTTCTAGAAGAAGACAAGGATCAAACCAAAATGATTTGAAACATTGATTAGAATCTAATCTGGGTCATTGATTAATCAAAGAGAGGATTATAAGAAGAGGCTTGATGGGCATTTGGAAAACACATCAAGTGAGAGATCAGAGATCGAATTTCTGAAGAAAGTAGCACAGTAGTTGTCGGAGAGAAGTTCGAAGTGATTTCTTGCAGTGAGGAGCAGGGATAGTTCCGGTTGGAGATTTCTCCTGATCTGGGAATACTCAGCAGAGGACGCAGAGAGAGATCTGGGAGAGGCAATGCAAAGGCTATGCTGGGCAGGGTAGGCTGACGCAGAGGCAGCACAAAACCTTGAGGAGATCCGTATTTTCGCTGGAGAGGTCGATTTCTGAAGCTGGGAGCCGGGGTGTGAGACCGGGAGGACAGAATCAAAATATCAGAGGAAAATCGACCAGCAGAAGGGGTGACATTGTCCCTAGAATCTGTGATGCTGAGCCTATGCGGTGACTGTGCAGAGACCAAGGGACAAGCCATTATGTGGCTAGATCAGTTGGGATCACCAGTGATAGTGTGAGGTATTTATTACTAATCTTTTGTCAGTCATATTCTTTGTACTTTATAGCCAGCAAGACATCCAGAGATTGTATTAAAAAAACTATTGCTTAATAATACAAACCCTCAATTGCTGCACTGGTTTTCCAGCATTGGGTTTTTCTAGGGACATTTGTCTAAAAATAATTATGTAATGTGTTGTGTATTTCTTTCTTGCTCAGTTACTTGTTTCTGCATATAATTTTAATTGGTGAAGGCTACAATGTATTAGTTTTGGTATTTGTTGTAGGAAGCAGTAAATAATTTGTTCAGTAATTAACAAATAGAAGGAACTTAATTAGTTGCTGCAATAAAAATTTGGGCTTCCAAATTTTCATACTACGTTCAGATAATGGTGGAGAATACACAGATAAAGACTTCGCAGACTTCTACGCAAAGGAAGGCATCAAAAGAGAATGGACAGCTCCATATAATCCTCAGCAGAATGGAGTAGCGAAGAGAAAGAACAGAACAATAGCTAGGGCTGCAAAGGCTATGATGTATGACCAGGATTTGCCTAGATTTTTATGGGCAGAGGCATGCAACACAACGGTGTACATTCAAAACAGAACACCTCATAGAGCATTAGGGAAGAAAACACCAGAGGGGGGGCATTCACAGGAAAGAAGCCCGAAGTAAGTCATTTGAGGATATTTGGGAGTGTAGATTACTGTCACATACCGAATGAAAAACGCAACAAATTGGATCAGACTGCAGAGAAGGGGTTCCTCGTAGGGTATAACAAGACCTCAAAGGCATACAAGATCTACATTCATAGCAGCAGGAAGATTGTAGTGAGGCGAGATATAAAGTTCATGGAAGACAAAGCTTTTAGAAGATCTCGAGAAATGCCTGCAGATGATCAGTTAGCAGAAGTTTCGTCAATCCAATAGCAAGGACAGCAAGTGGGACAAGTAGGAGAACAGTCACAGGGATCAAGTATAGTGACTAGTACCAGTATCTCCTCAGGGGTAGGAGATCCAGGGAGTTCTTAGCAGACGGAGTATCATGAACAGGAGGAGGAACTAATTGAACCTCCCACCACCAATGGTAGAGCCAGTAGGGAAGTGCGTCAAACCTTGAGGGATGCAGAGGAGTTTGTCGAAGTTCCTAGGACAGACAAGAGACAGCGTAGCTTGCCTGACAAATATCAAGCTTTGGTAGCTCAAGTTATAGAACCCTCCAGCTTTCAGGAAACCGCACAACATCAAGTGTGAGTGGATGCCGTGGCAGAAGAATACAGTTCTATCATGACAAATGATGTTTGGGAGGTAGTGCCTAGACCAGAAGACAGATCGGTTGTAGGTTCCAGATGGATCTACAAGATCAAGTACGTTGCAGATGGAAGTGTAGAGAAGTACAAGGCTAGATTCGTGGCAAAGGGGTATGCACAAAAGGAAGGGATAGACTATGAGGAGACTTTCGCCTCAGTTGCCAAATATACCTCTATCAAATTCGTAATATCCCTAGCAGTGCAGTTGGGATGGGAGATTCACCAGATGGATGTCAAGACAACATTCTTAAACAGGGTGATACAAGAAGAGATGTATATAGAGCAGCCTAAAGGCTTTGAAAATCATGAGAAGCACATTCATGTATGCAGGTTGAAGAAAGCCCCATATGGCCTTTGTTGACCACTCCATGTCAACTACCCCATAGTTGTACATCTTTTCACGCATGGATTTCCATCATGTCCGAGCACTCAAATGATCCACAAATTCATCATTATCAACTATATGTACACTAGAGTTTGTAAACTCATTCTGCATTTTGTAATGTAAATGATCCTAGTAAAGACAGATGTATGTAACAACTTAGGTAAATTTATTTTTCTGATGATGATTTCTGTCCTAGGAGGTTTTTAGTCTCTCCGATTCATGTGTGTTTCTAAACACGGATGATTGGCAAAGTTTTTCCCTCCAGCCTCACCCCAAAGCTAGGGTGGATTTTGTCGTCAGGATTTTAAATGAGTCCCAGTATTATTTATCGAGTCTCTGTAAAAGTGATTTGGGAATAATTCTAACTATTTGGTTAGATTATTTTATTACAAGTCACTTAGTCTACTAGATCATATTTTGTGTCATAGAAATGGATAATTATTGATGGTCTATAACGAACGGGTGTTCTCCCTTCATGGGTTCGAAATGTAATATTTCATATAAAAAATATTTAGTGCATGGTCCCTCATAGTTAGACACCATGGCTAAATATTAGAGGGCTAAAAAAATTAATAATCCCCTCATGAGTCAATTAATTAAAATTTCTATCTAAAATAAATTAAAATGCTAAAATGAGAAATTTAATTAATTTAAGTCCTAGGAAAAATTAAATTCTCCAACATTTAAAATTCGTGGGTTTTAAAGTTTTTAATTTTTGGAAGTCTCTAGCCAAGGGAATATTGAAAATTTCAAAATATTTTGAAACCTTGGGCCTTATAGTTAAGACAAAGTCAACTTTTTGCAGAAATTAACTCAAAATAATCATTTTTGAGTTAATCAAAAGTGAAATTCGAATTTCCTCAAAAAGTAACTTTATTTCAACGGTGATGATTAAAAGATCATTTGATCTTCATCAATGGTTGAGATTTCTTTGATAAGGATCAAGCTAACTAGCTATTGGAGAATTTTTCTATAAATGAGAGGCCTCTCTCCATTATTTGAATCCGATTTTCGAATCATGTACTTGCTCTAAGAAAGCTCTTGTAACTTCTTTTTTTATTAATAAAACGCAAAGACTTTGGGGTTTCAGATCGTGGTGTTCCTCTTTCAGATTTATGTAGTAATATTGTTCTTAATACTTTGATGCTTTTATTTGCATTTGTTGGTTAATAGCCTTTGAAGATTGATCCGTGTACAGGTATCTTGCACAGATTTCTGAGTTTTTTAGAATATCATTTTAATTTGATAGAAGTAGCAGGTATCTCTATTTCTTGATCATTTATGATCATTTTTTTCTATTAATCTAACAAGCAAATTTAAGTGTGTAGAAGTTATCATTCAGAATTTGGGCCTTTGGGGAAGTTCTTAGCTTGATCAACTGACTCTCAATTTACAGAATCTAAAAGAGCCCACTGTCTTTTTAATTTCTGAAGTCATTTTATAGAATATCTTACTTACAGGGTTTTTTTTGGGCTTGTGCCTCTTTAAAATTTCAAATTTATTTCTAAATATTGTGCAAAAGTTGTTCAAATCTGGGTAATAGAGGGCTTTGATCTGCAGATCTGCTAGATCTGTAGAATATTATTGTAGATTTGTAAATAGCAAATTTCTAATTCATTGGGGTTTTAGGTATTTCATATTTTTGTATATACATGCTTTGGGGTTTTCTATCTTTTATTTGTGCAGGAAAAAATCTGAAAATTGTAGGTGATTTTTGTGGATTCCAGAGGGAGATCTGAGCCCCAGAGGGCATCTCCATTTTGTTTGCACGTTGAGGAGAAATTTCATAAGGATCGTGGGCAAAATTTTTAGGGTCTTGAGGCCCAGCACTGGGCATCTCTAGCCTCATTCTCGGCCTCTATCATTCCACCCTCAGGCCTCTCATCTTTGCAGCCTTCTTTACCATAATTTTCTCACTAAATTTTTCCTAAGATTTCCCCCAAAAAAAATTAACAATTTTTTTCTCAAAATTTTTTAGTTTGGCATTTGCATTGGAGAATTTTCAGTGACTTGGGCAACGCATCTTCAAGTGTCTTCAAGCCCTTAGGGGCTAACTAGTGCACACCCTCTAAACTATTACATTTTTCATTGATCTAATTCAAAGCAAGATTAACACTGACATAAATTTTAGTTATCTAAAATTTAGCAACAAATTAGTTTTCATCTTTCACTGCGTTACATTTCAAAAATATAAATACTTTCATAAACTTTTGCATGTTATTTTCTGAATATTATTTCACTGTTTTTTCATAATTTTTTGAGTTTTTAGATCAAATACATCAATAGATCAGAAAGAATTAAACTCGGAAATTTACTGAATTTAGCAGCAGATTTAATCTACATTTTAATTGTTGTAAAATTGCAGAAATAGAAATTAGCTTCAGTAACTTTTGCAAACAAATTTCTGAAAATTGTTTTACTGATGTTCAGTAGTTTATTTCTAAGTTTTTTAGATCAAATACATCAATAGATCAGAAAGAATTAAACTCAAAAATTTCTGAATTGTAGTTATCAATTTGTCATTTGAAATTTTTTGTTGTTATACATAGAAATTTCTAAATATTGCATGGTTACATAACTATTGTTTTAGAATATATTGTTGGTTTTAATATTTGATATAAGAGCAGAATACTAGATTGATATTTCATTAATCTGATCTGAGTTTAAATCATTTAGTTTAATTTATGAAGTTCATTTGTTTTTTACATGCTTATGCAAGTAAGACTAATCTATTTTTACTTATGCATCTAATGATCTTGATTGAGTATTTCATACAAACGAATTTTTGAATTTAAAGGTGTTTTATTCTAGCATTTTACATTTCTGTCTATTGTTGTTAAAATTGGCAACTAGGGTCAAACTCCATGTGGGTCATCTTATTTATGACAACTGATATTTTTCTTGGATCCCTCTCATCAAGAGGTGTAGGATTGATTTAAAGATCATCTGATTCCGATAAGTATTTATGAAGATATGAATTTATTTTGATTATGGACAAATTGTCAAGTTGGCCGACAACTTATGTAGGCTCAGAAGCCCAACAGTCATGTCTATTCAACCTCTACGTTTTAGTATAAATAGAAGAGGACTTGAAGTCATTTGAGACACACTCGTCTCTCTTGATCTCTCCTCTCCATTCGTTTAGGTTGTCCTCTCTCAAGGAGGACGTAGTGGAAAGGGTCTTCTAAGAGAGCCCTAGACGCAGTCAACTAAGGTCACTTAGCCACAGTTTAAGGGAGAGACACCTATCCGCAGTTGAAGGAGATCTGGCCACAGTAAAGGAGGCCTCATATGCAGCTAAAAGGAAGGCCCTATCTGCAATAAAGGAAGGCTTGGGTAAGGCTAGATCTACAGCCATTGAGGAGACCCTAATACGCAGCAAAAGAAGCCCTAGTAGCAATTCTAGAAGAGGCCTAAAGACACAGCTAAGGAGACAACAAAAGAAGCCCTGGCCGCAGATCTTAGAGGCTCCTATCCGCAGCTAAATAGGTTCTAATCCATAACCAGAGGGAGGCTCTAATCCCGCAGTAAATAGACCCCTATACGCACAGCAAGCAAAGGATATGACAGCAAGGAATGGAACGTTGTTTTAGGCAAGCCGATGTGTTGTCTTGCGGGCTGCAATCTTGATCTTGAAGGTCGAGTGTGAAAGCACTGTCTCGGAGCCTTGTTGAAAGGAGAACAATTATGTTAAGAGAAAGTGGCAGCCATTTCTGGGGTGAAAAGTTTATGCATTGGGCTTGAAACTGCCCTTAAAGAGTAGCATGGACGACAACACCCTGTTGGAGGACAGCTGCAGTAAGAGAAAGCAATTCTGGGTCAGTTTAAGGGTTGTTAGGGACTATGGTTGGGTGCCCTAATCAATCCAGAATTGCAGCAGCCTAATTACCCTCAAACAGTGAGCTAATGCACACATTCTGGAGAGTATCTTATATGTGTTGAGACAGCTTGATGGGCAACTTATAGGAGTCCTTAGGACAACTAGTTTGTTGTGATAAAAGAAGGTATTTATCATATGCCTTAAGGACTGTTTGATAAGCCACAGTGATATAGTGAAAGAAAGCATTGAAGACTGCTCCTAAATGTTGTTGCATTAATGATGTTTATGTAACTAGCATGGCAACAATTGAGACAACAGCAAGTACAATGCAACTAGGACATTGGGACAATAGTAAGCACGATGCAGTAGTGGCACCATGTATAGCAATGATGACACTGGGACAACAGCTGCATGAGGACCAACATTGTAATGATGGGTGCAACACAGTGCAACACAGTGAGCTACAACACATGGACAAGATACAACACAATGATAGGTGAAGGAGTCACCCTGGAGAATCAGTTGAAACAACATGTCTTCAATTGATCTCATATAGATATAGAAAGTCAAAATGTTGACTTCTGTTGTAAATGTACTATCTCTCCCTCTCTTTCTCTGTTGAACTATTGAAGAACATAAAAGAAGAATTGATCAAGGGTTTCCCCACATTGGGGTTTGTCCCTGGCTAGCGCCACATCTTGTGTCCTCTTGTCTTGGCTTGTCTTCTACGATTTATATTTATGTTCTATCTGCAATTTACTTTAAGAAAAGATATTGAGCTAACTATGAAAATTGAAATAAATTGCTCTAACATAGAACATACCTAAAATTAACATGGTATCGAAGCTGAGATGAAGATAATGCCCAAGCAAGAGTGAAAGAGCAATCACCAAAGACAGTTGGGAAAGGACAAAAGGATTAGTGGATTCCTCATCCCTCTTCAAATTCACTGAAGGTGAAGTCGAAGTAGAGAATATTATCAGAATGGCGCAGTGGAAGTTTCTGATGGCCTACCTTAAGATCACTTCATCGAGGAGTTCGGATCTAAGGGTGGAAGGAAAGGCAGATGCCTTGGTTGCGATAAGTTTGGCCATTATGCGAACGAGTGTCTGAATGCCAGAGACACATCTCTTGATGAAGATAACAATCATTCCAGGGACATCTTCAATGATCAAAGAAATGACAGGTAATGCAGGTCATCATGGAAATGGTTGACTCTTCATAGAAAGCAAGGAACCCCAGGTATGAAGAATCAAATGTTATTTCTGATAAGATAAAGAAGCATTATCCTATATTGGCCCTCTCCTTCAGATTCTTTGGAAATCTGGCTTTTTGATTATAGTGCTTCAAGGCACTTCTTCGGATAGATGGGTGCACTCTCTAATTTGGTAGAGATGGAAACAATCATGGGATTATACTTGGAGCCGATGCCACCTATCTTGAAAAGGGTGTAGGGAATGCTATCCCTCAATTGAATGAGGGTAACTCAATTCATTTATAGAATCTATTTTATGTACCTGATTGCAAGAAGAACCTGGTGTCCATTTCAGTAATGGAAGTCAAAGGTTTCAGGGTGGCACTCATCGATGAAAGGTACATGTTTGGAAATAGAATTTTCAAAGATGTTTTTGAGTTCAGGTTGCAAGAAGTCCATTGGGGACCATGTCCATTGACACATAGCACCGAAGGTCTGTGAGCTAGATGGTGACAGGAATGCTTGAATTCAAAAGGAGCATGAAAGTACATGTCTGAGATGTACCAAAGGAAAATATTAAAAGGGGACCATTCCCCTTATGTAGTAGGTCAACAGGTTTGGAACAACCCGAGGAGTTTGAGATTCATGATCGGGAATCTCATGTATGCAGGTGGAAAAAAGCCCACTATGGCTTGAAGTAAAACACCTTGGACCTAACATGAGAGGATTGATAGATGTCTGATGAAGCTGAGATTCACTCACAGTGAAGCCGATCCAAACCACTGTTTGAAGGTTGTGGATGATAGACCTCTCATACCAACACCTTATGAGGACGACCTATTTCTGACAGGTGCAGACCCTCTTATTTGCAGAAGTAAGAGGGAGATGGATTATGGATGTGGAATGATAAACTGCAAGCCTGTGACTACCTCGAGGATCTTAACTTCAGAAGTTATATGCTAGTGATGTTGGACCAGATTTGGGAAATGCCTCTTAGTTTCATAAACTCATTCGCGTTGATGTTCTTTGTGAACTTCCGTCTAGACATATGTTTTGCAGTTAACTCATAGTTGATTGAGCCTCACTGGATTGATGCCAAGAATCTTCTGAGATATCTTTGGGGCACAATCTCTCATGAATTGAGATACATTGCCGGAAATATGAAACTGCATAATTATTCAAATGCTGACTAGGCAGGGAATGTGGAGAAACACTAGAGCACTTCTCAATGTTGGTTCTCTTTGAATTCTGCTTCGATATCATGGACACTCAGGAAGCAGAAGTCGAGGCCGAATACATAGCTATGAGTATGATCTCGTATGAAGCTGCCTGGTTGAGGAAGCTTTTCAATGAGCTGTTTGTACACATGATGAATACCACTGTGATTCTCTGTGACAGCCAGAGGTGGGATTCAATTATTGAGGAATCCCGTATTCGATGATTGCTCCAGCAGATAGACATCAGATACTACCTTATCTGGGATATGGTGAGTCTATGAGCGACGAAGCTCCATTGCTGTGAGATGATGTACAGGTCGCTACACTTTGTCAAAACCCCGAGGGAAAGATCAAATCTGTGATTTTCCTAAACGACTTGGAGTCGTCAAGAGACCCTTGTAAAAGGGTCCTGCACGTTGCATACATTGAGCTCTGGGAGCTCTGGGGCTTGGGGTTCTTACTGGAGCAACATACGACCACAGGGTGGCGCGTGCTGAACAGGATGATTAATTTTCCTATGGGCCTGGATGATGTGTTCTCCATTGTGATTGTGGAGCATGATGATTCGTTCTCCTATAGGCCAGTATGATTAGTTCTCCGTGACATCCACTGGACAGGATGATTCGCTCTCCTGTGGACAGGATGATTCGCTCTCCTGTTGACATGATGATTAGTTCTCCTGTTGAGCCATCCTACCCATGCAGTCTGGGACTCATGGGAAGTACCTCTCATCTGATCAATGAGCAGGGAAAAGAGGATAGGGACCATAGTAGTACCGATGGACGCATCGTTGTATCTACCATACTCCTTATGCTAGGATGACCTTCGTTGATCTGGGATTATTGATACTGGTCTGGAACCAGTGAGAGTGGCACACCCTCTGAAACTGACTTCAAGTCAATAGAGGACTAGTCTGGGGCCAATGAAAGTGGTACACACTCTGTGACTGACTTTGGGTCAGTGGAGGATGGTATGATACATCATCAATCACTTCTTCTTCTTCATACTTTGAGCAGAGCTAAGCAAAACCAAGCAGAGCTGAACAGAGCTGAGCAGAGCAGATCAGTGTAGGGCACTGATGGCAGAGATAGTACAGTCAGACATATGGATCAACGGATGGATTTCTCCCTAGTTGAGAGGGAGTGTTAAAATTGGCAACTAGGGCCAAACTCCATGTGGGTCATCTTATTTATGACAGCTGATATTTTTCTTGGATGCCTCTCATCGAGAGGTGTAGGATTGATCTAAAGATCATCCGATTCCGATAAGCATTTATGAAGATATGAATTTATTTTGATTATGGACAAATTGTCAAGTCGGCCAACAACTTATGTAGGCTCAGAAGCCCAACAGTCATGTCTATTCAACCTCTACGTTTTAGTATAAATAGAAGAGGACTTGAAGTCATTTGAGACACACTCATCTCTCTTGATCTCTCCTTTCCACTCGTTTGGGTTGTCCTCTCTCAAGGAGGACGTAGTTGAAAGGGTCTTCTAAGAGAGCCCTAGACGTAGTCAACTAGGGTCACTTAGCCACAGTTGAAGGGAGAGACACCTATCCACAATTGAAGGAGATCTGGCCGCAGTAAAGGAGGCCTCACGCAGCTAAAGGGAAGGCCCTATCCGCAACAAAGGAAGGCTTGGGTAAGGCTAGATCCACAGCCATTGAGGAGACCCTAATATGCAGCAAAAGAAGCCCTAGTTGCAATTCTAAAAGAGGCCTAAAGACACAGCTAAGGAGACAGCAAAAGAAGACCTAGCCGCAGATCTTAGAGGCTCCTATCCGCAGCTAAAGAGGATCTAATCCATAACCAGAGCGAGGCTCTAATCTCGCAGCAAATAGACCCCTATACGCACAGCAAGCAAAGGATAGGACGGCGAGGAATGGAACGTTGTTTTAGGCAGGCTGAGGTGTTGTCTCGCGGGCTGCAATCTTGATCTTGAAGGCCGAGGGTGAAAGGATTGTCCCAAAGCCTAGTTGAAAGGTGAACAGTTATGTTAAGAGAAAGCCGCAGCCATTTCTGGGGTGAAAGGTTTGTGCATTGGGTTTGAAACTGCCCTTAAAGAGTAGCATGGAGGGCAACACCCTATTGGAAGACGGCCGAAGTAAGAGAAAGCAATTATGGGTCAGTTTAAGGGTTGTTAGGGACTATGGTTGGGTGCCCTAATTAGTGCAGAATTGCAGCAGCCTAATTACCCTCAAACAGTGAGCTAATGCACACATTCTGGAGAGTATCTTGTATGTGTTGAGACAGCTTGATGGGCAACTTATAGTAGTCCTTAAGACAGCTAGTTTGTTGTGATAAAAGAAGGTATTTATCATATGCCTTAAGGACTGTTTGATAAGCCACAGTTATACAGTGAAAGAAAGCATTGAAGACTGCTCTTAAATGTTGTTGCATTAATGATGTTTATGTAACTAGCATGGAAAAATTGAGACAACAGCAAGTACAGTGCAACTAGGACATTGGGACAGCAGTAAGCACGATGCAGCAGTGGCACCATGTACAACAATGATGAACACTGGGACAGCCGCTGCATGAGGACCAACATTGTAATGATGGGTGCAGCACAGTGCAACACGGTGAGCTACAGCACATGGACAAGATACTGCACAATGATAGGTGAAGGAGTCACCCTGGAGAATCAGTTGAAGCAGCATGTCTTCAACTGATTTCATATAGATATAGAAAGTCAAAATGTTGACTTCTGTTGTAAATGTACTATATCTCCCTCTCTTTCTCTGTTTAACTATTGAAGAACATAAAAGAAGAATTGATCAAAAGGTTTCCCCACATTGGGGTTTGTGCCTGGCTAGCGCCACATCTTGTGTCCTCTTGTCTTGGCTTGTCTTCTGCGATCTATATTTATGTTGTATCTACAGTTTACTTTAAGAAAAGATATTGAGCTAACTGTGAAAATTGAAATAAATTGCTCTAGCATAGAACATACCTAAAATTAACAATTGTGCATTTCAATAATTATTTGCGCAGATTTTACATTTTGCAGTGCTAGTATAAGTACCTACTTTCACATTTAGATCACCACCTTTTTGAGCCTTAAGTTAAGTAACATTTAAAACATATTTTATAAATAATTTTAGGCCCTCATTTAACTAAAATTAACCAAGTCTCTGCATTTCACATAGTTTTAAATTTTGCATTTGCATATTAGACAGTGGAGTCTTTTCAGCAATAGTTTCCCATCCTTTACTTGAACCTTATTTTCTTCGCAAGATAGTTGACTCCATAAAGCACTGGTATCACTTTCTTCAAATCATTTTGAATCCTTAAAATCTTGTGCGATATAAAACAAGTATTGGATGCTTAGTTGTGACTCCCAGGTTAGTTGGTTCCCAACTAATCTTTCCTTTCTCCATTTCCATAGGGTCTACACCCGTTAGTCTGCTATTGGGAGACAACTCAAACGGAGTGACTGGGGATCAATGTGACAGCCCTCGATCTGAGCCATTGTCGTTGTGCCTAAACATTCTGGGTGACAACAGGCTCAAACAAGCACTTAGGGCTTGGTATGTTCGAATTGACAGTTATTTGTAGTAGTTGGGATTCATCAAAAGTGATGCAAATCCCAATCTCTACTATTTGATGGTGGAGAATGTGCCTCCCATTCTGGTTTTGTACGTAGATGACCTATTTCTGACAAGATCATCAAGGCTCATAAAGAACTGCAAAAGGAACCTTGAAGCATAATTCGACATGAAGGATGTGGGGTTGATGCACTATTTTCTAGGATCGGAAGTATGGTAGAAGAATGGGGAAATCTTCCTTGGGCAAGGGAGATATGCTACAGATATTCTTAAGAGGTTCAGAATGTAGGATTGTCAGCCCATGACGACGCCCATGATCACCAATTGGAAGAAGATAGATACATTAGGGGGCAAGAAAGTCGACCCCACATTATATTGACAACTCATTGGGACACTCATGTATCTAGTTAACATTAAGCCAGACATTTGTTTCGCTGTCAATACCCTTAGTCAGTTCATAGTAGAACCAAAAAGGGTACATTGGGCAGCAACTAGACACATTCTTAGATATGTGCGTGGAAAAGTCAGATTAGGGTTGAAATACACTTGAGGAGATCACGTCAGATTATGTGGATTCACAGATGCAAATTGGGCAGGTAGTTCAGTGGACAAGAAAAGTTCCTCCGGGGACTACTTCAGTGTTGGATCAGGGGTGGTCTCTTGGTGTAGCAGGAGGTAGAAGTCAATAGCACTGAGCTCAGCAATGACTGAATATATGGTAGCCAGCACAACTATGTGTGAAGCTATGTGGCTTAGGAAGCTGCTCGTGAGTTTGTTCAGGAAGAAGATGGGAGCGACCAATGTTTACTGTGATAATCAGAGTTGCATAAAACTCTTTGAGAATCCAGTATTTCATGATAGGTCGAAGCACATTGATATCAGATGTGATTTCATTAGAGATTGTGTTTAGTGTGGGGCAGTGTAGCTGCAATATGTCCCACAGGAGATCAGGTAGCAGACATACTCACGAAAGCTCTAGGGAGAGCTAAATTCATCTAGTTCAGGGAAAAAATGGGTATGGTGGAGAACCCATTTCAGTAGCAAAAACAGATGGATTCTCAGTGGCAACAGCAGCAGAGGAGAGGGAGTTGCAATGTAGATGCAGTGGTTGACAGCAGTACGACAGGGTTAGCAGCAGCACAGATGCAGTGCATATCAGAGTTGCACAATAGTTGATGGGCCGAGCAGCCTGACATCAGCAGCGTGACAGGTGGTGGTGCAAAGACAGGGTGTTGCTTCAATGGGTTGCAGCGCTAGAAGCCTAGAACACATTCCTAGCTAAGAGGGACTATTAGTTTTTTGTAGCATTGGATGCGTTCTAGCCTTGAAATTTTGTGGAGAGGCTAGAATAGATGAGATCTCCAAAACCCGCAAATTGTTTCTGGAAATTCCACCTAGAGGCGACTTAGTTAAAATAATTAATCATTTTTTAATGTTTCCTAAGTCTAAACTTAAGAAATATGATTAATTAAAGGGTATTAATTAAGTTACGGTGAGAATATTCTAGAAGAAAACATGGATCAAATTCTAGTTAATCTTAGCCATCGATTATGTTTTAATCTTGGTCATTGATGTCTCAATGAGAGATTATTAGAAGAAATTCGATGGAGCTTGGAGAATACACACCAGCAGCTACGCGATTGCCCAGGTAGATCGATTTTCTCAGTGGCTGAAGTTCAGCAGAGTAGATAGAGCCAGAGGGTGAGTTGCAAGAGAGAGAGAGAGGGTATCAGCAATGATCCGGGAAGTGCAGATCAAGTTCCAGAAGAGACAAGAGGAGGAGAGATGCAGTTCACTAGCACTCTATGCAATCATTGTGCAGAGGGTGACGCAGAAACCCAACGTATGGAAAAAGGGTTCATCTCAGGGTCAGGGAGTCACTGTGGAGAGTAAGAAATTTGTCACTAAATTTCTCTCAGTGTTTTTTCTCTGTTCTGATGTCTGAATTCTTGTATGTGAATTTCTTCTTAAGAATTAATAAATAGACTCTCATCTGCTGCACTGGTTTTCCCAAGTTGGGTTTTTCGGGGAAAAATGTCCAAAAATAACTGTGTCAATATTTTTATGTGCGCTGGAATTTCTCTAATTTTCTAGCATTTATTTTCTGTAGTTTTTGTTTTGTGAAGGTTGTAGCATATACATTTCAATATTTGTCGTAGGAAACTACAAACAGTTTGTTTAATTAATTTAACAAATAGAAGAAATATTATCAGTTGTTGCAGTAGGATTTCGGATTTAGGAATTTTCACATTATTGCATTCGATCCCAATCATAGGGTTGGCTAGTGAGAGCTATTGAGTTGGTACCCAGTGGAGTGGGCAAGGTATCTGGATAGATCCATGGCCATAGCTCAGCAAGGGTCATGGGTTACCAAGGGAGCTCCAGGGCCAGACTATTATTGGGATCCAAGTGGGATTCCCCATCACATCATGGATTTGCGCGGTGATGGTAGTAGCTCTGTGATGGATCTTGTGACTAAGCACACACTCACCTTCAAATCTCCATCAAAGTTCTGGACAACACTAGTGACAGCTTTGGTTGACAGGGGAGTATGTAGACTCCGTGAGTTGTCCTAGCATGTTGGTCATGTTAGATCTATGTAATTTCCTTAGGTTGTAAGAAGGAAATCCAGAGGTAACCACAAACCACTTTGAAGCTGGAATCTAACCCTTCCAGCTTTAGAGAGGGGTCTCTCTCTATTTAAAATGTTCAATCACTTGGATATTAAGCTAGGTATGGTGCTCAGTGGGGTATAAGTTTCAAAAATTTGTTAGTAGGAAAGAAGATAGTAAATGAAAAATTGGGGACATTACAGTGCTCCCTCCCAAAAATTGCTTATCCTCGAGCAATGCTCGAACAACCGCTCTCTCTATCTACAAACCCAAACTGTCATTGCAAGCAATACAGGGGTTCCAAATGTACCACTGAGTTACCGCAGATCTATGCACTATCCTATCATAAAGGAATCCCTCGATACCAGGATCCCAATTCATCTTGCTCAATGTGAAGCACCCCTCGCTCCACGCACAATCAAAAAATGTATGGGTGCAAGAGACCTCCCACATACTGCTGACAAGCAAAGTACCTTGATACTGCCAAGCCACTGTCAACTCCTCAGAGGCTATCCCGCTAAGAAATCGATCCTAGGTACCTCAAGAATGAACTCCTAAAGATACAACGCAAGTCTCATAGAATAGATCCCTCATCCTCGTAAGTCAATCACAACCATCTACTACCAGCCATATAGCCACCCAAGGGTAGTGCTATCCCATCTCAACAAGTCCCTAAGAAGTGAAATGCTTGTTGCCAAACGGAGGCCCAACGGAAGATCTGGGTGATCTTCCCTTGTGGGAACCCACTCTCCCTAATCTATGACCCAACTACTCATCCCTGTAGCTCCAGGGTCCCATACTAATCTCAAAGTAAGACCACCATGTGGGCTTTGTGCCAATCCAGTCATAACTGTGACCCTCTCGTGCTCTTGTTGACTCATCCATTCTCGTAAAGCTTCGTCACAACTCTATAGCATTGAAGTCTATCCTGCGAGGGCATCCTGACAAAAGGCATAATCTACCAATCCCCGTCCAAATTTTGACCAGAACAATAGCAAGGTAGGCCTTCCTCAACCCATAGTGATAATCTTGACGATCCATAACCTGTCATCCCGAAGATGTAGTCTTTTCGTTGTCATCTCCATGATCCTCTGGAAAAGAAGTTGTACGCTTGTGCCATGATATCTTGGATGAGAGAAAGCAAAAGTTTGTAGCCCTTAGCATGGTTGAAGTCAAGTACATTGTTGTTAGCATGGATAGTTGTGAGGCAGTATGGCTAAGGAAGCTCTTTGTAGAGTTGTTTGAGCATGTATGAGAGTTGTTTGAGCATGTATTAGATACGATAGTAATTTACTGTGACAATGAGGGTGGGATTTGACTTGCTGAAAATCTCGTGTTCCATGACAAGTCCAAGCACATTGAGATCAAGTATCACTATATCTGGGATATGGTGCAGAGAGGAGCAGTGAGACTCCATCATATTGCAATTGATGATCAAATAGTTGACATACTTGACAAGCCTTTATCGAAAGGGAAGTTCTTGGTTTTCAAAGAGCAACTTGGATTGACAGATGTGACCCTTCCTCGAGGGGGGGTCATGGATGACAAAGATGAGACTTGGTTGTGTGTGATCCTTGTCATGTGATAATCCCCCGAAGCAGATACTTGATTGTGTGTGATCCTTGTCATGTGATAATCCCCCGAAGCAGATACTTGGTTGTGCGTGATCCTTGACAAGTGATAACCCCCCCACGAGAGATGAGACTTGGTTATGCGTGATCCTTGTCAAGTGGTAATCCCCCCAAGTAGAGACTGAGTTGTACATGATCCTTGACTACTAGTAATCCCCCCAAGAAGAGTGTTACTTTTTGTAGCATCAGATGGTCTTCTAGTCTCAAACGGAGAGGCTAAAACACATGAGATCTTCAAAACCCAGAAAATGTTTCTAGAAATTCCACCTAGAGATAGCTCAATTAAATTAATTGACCATCATTTAAATTTTTACTAAGTTTAACTTAAGAAAACTAGTTAATTAATAGGAATCAATTGAGAAATTGTGAGAATTCTCTAGAAACTCACATGGATCGACTCGGAGATGATCTGAACCATCAATTAAGATTTAATCTTGGTTGTTGAAGTATCAACTGAAGATTATAAGAGGAGGTTGATGGGGTTGATGGAGAACACACTTGCAGAGTGAATTCCTTAGCAAAGGTCAAGTTTCCCAACTACAACGATTCAGCAGAGAGAATTTCGAGCCAGAGGGGACGCAGACACAGTGGAGGACAGAGACAGTGATTCCGGACGAGGAATTCTAGTTCCGGAGAGTCAAGTGAGGAGGTCGTATTATTTCTCCAGGAGGCTGCGCAAGAGCCTCAAGAGGCAATTCGATTAAGCCAACAGTCAGGTCGATTCATCTTCTAGTAGTCGAGAAAATTTCCAGATGACCAAGAGAATCACTTCCAAAGACAACAACAGGCAGGAAATCATCATCAAAGGCAGATTTCGAGCAATGTAAGCTGGCCTACATAGAGGCAGCGCAAAGGGGTCTGCGCAAGGGTTTGGATGGATAGTTTATGAGGCAACTTGTTGTGGGATTGCTCAGGAGAGGGTAATTCCCCTCAATCAATTTTTTCCTATAACTCTCTCAAATTGGATTGCTAGTTTCAGCATCTAATTTGTACTTAGAATTTCACTACTGCATAATAATAATATCCTCAACTGTTGCACCAGTTTTCCCACATTGGGCTTTTCCGGGGACAATTGTCCAAAAATAATTATCATTTTTATGTGTGCACTAGCATATTTCTTAGTTTCCAGCATTTTATTTCTGCAATATTTTTATGGTGAAAAATTGCAGTGTGATTTATTTGATATTTGTCATAGCAAATAAACTGCGTAATTAATTTTCAGTTAGAAGAATAAATTTCTAGTTGCTACAATTAGACTATTAAATTTTCACATAGTATCAAAGCACAGTTGACAGATAGGAGGCTCAGAGACGAAGAGGGAGAATTTTGTGGCTCAAAGGGAACAACATCACGAATTTTCCAAAGGCTACATAGTGCCTAGCCAGACAATGTGAATTGTTGGACAGGGGGTTGAATTTCCAGTTTTAGAGTGCAGGGAGGGTCGATTTGTCCAGGAAGTGATTCTAGCAAGCCGAAGGTAAGCAACCTGTATTTTTCGTAGAGCAGATTCCTTGTTTGGTTGTAGTTGGGTTTTGCAGCAGTGTGCAGTAGCAGAATCAACACGAGGAAGAGAAATCACACACACTAAGGGAGTTTCTCTCAAAGGGTTTCTAGTTTTAGAAATCCAAAATTTCCAGTTGCAGCAAGAAAATTCTCACCTCAGGAAGGAGTGTGAGTATTAGTGCTTGCAGCCAAGAAGGTGAAAGAGGGAGATTTTTGTCCGAATTCGAGTTTTTGTAGAAATGGCTTCAATAGGACTCCGAGATCAAGACAGATTAGAGGGTGCAATGAATTATTGTATCTGGAAGGTCATGATGGCATTCCTACTAGATGATTATGGTCTGAAGACGGGCGTAGAAAGAGTTGTAGCCGTACCTATAGATGTTTATCAACTAGCGAATTACAATAAGGAGATGGCAAAAGCGAAGCAGTTGATTCTCAATGGAGTTTGAGATCATATAGTCTCACACATTGTGGCCAAGAATACGACCTAGGAAATGTGGGATGTTATTGCCTCACTATACCAGAACCCTTCTGAGCATCGGAAGATGTTCTTGAGGAAAAGCTGAGAAATGTTTGAATGCAGAAGGGTGAAGGCATCAACCCCTATCTCACCAAGATTCAGGATATCCGAGATGAGCTTGCAGCCATAGGAGAGTCACCTCTAGGCTCTAGCTATAGAACTTGTGTGTTTGGCCCTCAACAATGTCACCAAGGAATGGGATACCTTTGTCCAAGGCATTTTGGAACGAAATCAACTGCCGGGGTGGGACTGAATGTGGGCAGATCTCATACAAGAGGAGATGAGGCGAGCTCTAGTAAAGAGCTCCATCAGCGGCAATAGTAGCAAAGGGTCGAAGGGTGTGAAGGAGGAGGAAAATGTGGCCCTTACATCGAAAGGCAAAGCAAAAGGTCCCTGTTAGGGACAAGGCTCACAGGGAGAGAAGAAGAAGAAGAAGGATTTGTCGAAGATCAAGTGCTTCAAGTGTGGGGAGTTCGGCCACTATAGTATTCAGTGTCCTCAAAGGAAGAAGGACAAGAAGGAGAAGCAGGAGCAAGCAGCAGCTTCGGCAGAGATAAATCAATTGTCTTCTAGGTTGGAGAAACAATTCGCCTAGTATGTAGTTATACCTCTAGGAAAGCAGTGGGGAGACATCGAGTTGTAGACTCCAGAGTTGCGCAACATTGGGCACGGTCCATAGAGGAGCAGCAATTGCAATTTACTCCTCATATGGATCATTACCCTTGCTACAGGGGCCCACAATATTCAATAGCAGGAGGATCAGTGTCAGTTGGTGCAGTCAATTCCAGCGTGACCGTTGCAGACTAGTTACAGTCACATATTGAGAAGCGCAAAGCAGTGTTGATAACAGTGAAGGATGCAAAATGCAGAGTCAACAACAACGCAGATTTCCCAGTGGATAGTGTAAAGGCTAGTAGCAATTAGAAACTTAGGAGACAGTTGCACCACAGTGATACAGTTGATTCAGTATTTTGTATGCTTCTCAATTTTAGTAGTTGCAGCAGCAACAACAACAACAGTGAGAGGGAGTGTTAGTTTAGTTGCAGTGCAAATGTAGATTTGGAAGTAGTACAGGATGTACAGTGCATTGGCAGTAGCAACACATACGCTGTTGGAGTTTCTAAGTCTACCAATTAGAAACCCTCCATGCACTTTATCTGATTTATTCCTACCTACTTGTTTTGTTACTTAACAAGTTATTTACAATGTAAATACTGAAAATAAACACTAGTGCATGCTCAACGTATTACAGATCAACAACTGAAGGGAATAGAAACAATCACACCAAATGACACTGTTATTTTTGAACCAATGCCCCGGAAAAACACAATGTGGGAAAACCGGTGTAGTTATCTAAGGATTTTCTTATTAAGCAATATCAAAGTACAATCTGGGTGCCAAATCCAACCTACCCAACAGAGAATTTCCTTGGTAGTAATGCCTCTCAGTTTGAGACAAATTTACCGAATGAAACCCCGGATAATCCTTCCGGCAGTGCCTCAGCTCCAATCTGCCCCAAAAATCCCAGCGTCTACCCTTTTTGGACTGCGTCAGCCCCTCTCTTCCCAACACTGGCCCTGCATCACCCTGAATGGGTCTGCATCAACCTTAGGAGGCCCTGTGTTAGCCTTCTGGCTCTCTACGTCAGCAATGCTGGCCTCTCTGAGGCTCTGCGTAGCTCCCAACTGCCTCTACGTGGCCCTGCGTGAGCCCTGGTTGGCTCTGCATCACTTTCACTGGCTTCTGCATTGCTCTTCCGGCACTATCTCTGCCTCTCTATTCCTCTATACTCAATGCCCCTCAACTGCAACTCCTGATCACTAATTCTATCTCTCTTAGAAAACCCCACCCTAGAGAATACAATGACTGATCACTCTGGTGTCTTCTCCAAGCGACCCTCAGGCCTCCTCTTATACTTTTCTCGTTGACATATCAGCGGCTGAGATTACGTCCCTAATCAATGGCTAAGATTAAATCTGGCTTGATGCATGTCTTTTGGACCATTCTAACATAGTTTCATATTATTTCACATTAATATTTTAATTTCCCTAAGTTTAGACTTAGGGACTCCATTAAAAATATTAATTATTTTAATATCTCCTGAACTTTTAGAATCTGCCCAAACCCTTACTGGGTATTGGAGATCCATGTGCCCCAGTCTCTCCACCAAATTCGTGGCTAGAGCACATCCAATGCTATCCCAAATCAACACTCCCTCTTAGTGAGAACTATGCTCTAGCAATACTCCTCACTAAGTATTACTCTGATCATCCGGCATCGGTCCCTGTGCTGATGCTAAGCCTCTCAGCCCAACATCCTCTACACTGCTACATCATGTATTGCTACGCATGACTCTGCCACTGCCACTTCTGCATTTGTACGACAACTCCCTCTACATCTGTGTTGTTGCTGGTCCTTTCTCCCATCGTTGCATCCGCACTACACCTCCTCTCATCATGTTGCATCGTGCTGCCCACTGCTGCACTGCAACTTAGTTACTGAGAAGTAAGCAATTGATCTCCCAACTTTGACCTCCCTGTTGGGCTAGAGACCCTCCTAATGCTGAAGCTCCCTCTGCCGCTGACAATTGCTCCCTCTTTGACCTCTGCACTGCTACAACAACTCCCTACATCTCGCACCATTGCACACCTTTCTGTGCCATCCTGCACTGGTTCAACACTCCCGTGCCTCTCGCACTGCTGCAGCCTGCTAGCCTCGCGCTGTGTTGATACTCCTGCACTATAGCTCTCTCTGTCACTTCATCCGCATCCATCTCTACCCGACTCAGCCAGTCCTGCTACTCCTCTTTGGGGCTCCCGTAGCAAGGTCTAATCCAAGAGGCTAGGTACCTCGAGGTTCCTACCCCTTATCACTTATAGTCCGCCTAACTACAACTCGATGTCTCCCCACTTCCGCTCAAGTGGTGTGTGTGCACTCATGGCACAGTCATCATCTGTCAACACTTCCTTCTCTGCCCTTGCTGGCGCTGCCTTAGTCTTGGAAGACTCTCCCTTACTCTTCTTCCTTGGACACTGGGTCGCATAATGACCCAGCTCCCCACAGTGGAAGCACTTGACCTTGGAGAGATCCTTCTTCTTCTGCTTTTCCTGCTTTCCCTCAGATGCTAGGGCAACATCTTCCTCCTCCTGCTTGACTTTGATCCCCTTGTTGCTACTACCCGTCTTCGACTGTCATCTGATCTCTTCTTGGCGAAGAGCAGCCCACATCTCATCCCAAGGTGGAAGTGTACCTCTGCCCACTATACTCTGGACAAATACCTCCCAGTCTTCTAAGACTGCATTCAGGGTCGTCCTCACCATCAATTCCTGATCCGGCGTGGCTTCTATAGCAGTCAACTGATCTCGGATCTCATTCAGTCCTCCGAGGAAGGTGTCAATCAGTTCTCCCTTCTTCATCTGATACGACCTCAACTGATTCTCTAGTAACATTCTTCTCTGCACAGAAGTATGCTGGTACAATTTCTTGAGGGCCTCCCACATTTCATATGCCATTTCCTTCTCCGCAAAGTGTGGTACTACACGGTCCTTGACCCTATCAAGGATGTGCTCTTGGCCCTCGCCATTGCCTCCTCGTACTTGTCGTTGTCATTTGGGTTGACTAGGATAGTTATAACCTTCAAGGCGAAGTTCTTGAAACGATTTTTGTCAAGTACGGATAAGATTCTAGCCTTCCAGACTACGAAGTTCGACGCTCCGTCTAGCCTGTCATGGTCTCTTACTCCGTGTAGTGCCATGATGCTCTTCTACTTCCCTCCTGGAAGTTCTCTGTTCGACTCCTCCGAGTCTCTACTTCCCATCTGGAAGTTCTCTTCTGGACTCCCTCTAGTCCCAATTTCCCTCCTGGAAATCCTTCTACCGATGTCAAGATGCCCCCTACTCTGATCGTCTATGCAACCGCACCACTGACCCGGGTTTCTCGGCTAGAAACCCTCGGTAGCAACTCCCTCCTCTTGGCCTTGCCATGTCAGGTACTGTTCTAACTACAGTACCTCACCAGCTCCACTCTGCAATATTCCCATAGCCTTCTAAACCCCAACAACCTGAAGGTGAGAGCTCCTAGGCTCTACGCAATCCCAGCGCCAGCAACCCGGCCTCCTTAGCCAACTGCGTCAGCCCTCCTATCTTCTGCGTGAGGCTCCCTTTCCCTTCCTTAGCCTCTCCGCTGCCTCTTCTTGACTCACCCTTGATGATGCATGCACTGTGTCACCCTTCCCTTATTGTTGCTCTGCTAGAAACAACTTCTTTCACCTTGGGACAATTGTTTTTTGCTACTATTGCTCTGCTCGGTTGATGTCCTCAATGCTCCTACCAATTAGAAACCCTCCATGCACTTTATATGATTTATTCCTACCTACTTGTTTTGTTACTTAACAAGTTATTTACAATGTAAATACTGAAAATAAACACTAGTGCATGCTCAACATATTACAGATCAACAACTGAAGTAAACAGAAACAATCACACCAAATGATACCGTTATTTTTGGACCAATGTCCCCGGAAAAACCCAATGTGGGAAAACTAGTGCAGCTATCCGAGGGTTTTCTTATTAAGCAATATCAGAGTACAATCTGGGTGCCAAATTCAACCTACCTAACAAAGAATTTCCTTGGCAGTAATACCTCTCAGTTTGAGACAATTTTCCCAACTGAAACCCCGGATAATCCTTCCAGCAGCTCCTCAGCTCCAATCTGCCCTAGCAACCCCAACGTCTACCCTTTCTGGACTGCGTCAGCCCCTCTCTGCCCAGCGTTGGCCCTGTGTCACCCTGAATGGGTCTGCATCAACCTTAGGAGGCCCTAAGTCAGCCTTATGGCCCTTTGCGTCAACAATGTTGGCCTCTCTAAGGCTCTGCGCAGCTCCCAGCTGCCTCTGCGTGGCCCTGCATGAGCCCTGGTTGGCTATGCGTAACTTTCACTGGCTTTTGCACTGCTCTTCCGGCACTATCTCTATACTCAATGCCCCTCAATTGCAATTCCCGATCACTAATTCTATCTCTCTTAGCAAACCCCATTCTAGATAATAGAATGACTGATCACTTTGGTGTCTTGTCCAAGTGACCCTCAAACCTCCTCTTATACTTTTCTCGTTGACATATCAATGGCCGAGATTACGTCCCTAATCAACTGCTAAGATTAGATCTGGTTTGATCCATGTCTTTTGGACCATTCTAACATAGTTTCATATTAATTCACATTAATATTTTAATTTCCCTAAGTTTAGACTTAGGGACTCCATTAAAAATATTAGTTATTTTAATATCTCTTGAACTGTTTAGAATCTGCCCAAACCCTTTCTGGGTATTGGAGATCCCATGTGCCCCAACTTCTCCACCAAATTTTGTGGCTAGAGCACATTCGATGCTATCCCAAATCAACAGACGCAATATAGTTTCGCTACAATCAATGGCAGATGAATAAGAGTTAGCGTAGTGGTTGATGGGCAGTGTGAGGTAGCTACAATTGTCACACATCAACAGTGTGTATGGGAGGATGATGCAGATCCAGGGTGTTGTAGCAGTGCAGCACTAGAACACCTTCCTTGCTAAGAGAGAGTTTTAGTATTTGTAGCATCAGATGGTGTTCTAATCTCAAACTTTGTGGAGGCTAAAACAAAGGAGACATTCAAAACCCAAAAATCGTTTCTGGAAACTCTGCCTAGAGAGAGCTCAATTAAATTAATTAACCATCATTTAAATTTTTCGTCAGTCTAACTTAGGAACACTGGTTAATTAATAAGAATTAATTGAGAAAGGTGAGAATTCTCTAGAAACTCACATGGATTGACTTGCAGATGATCTCAGCGATCGATTAAGATTTAATCCTAATCGTTGAAGTCTTAACTAGAGATTATAAATTTATAATAGGAGGTCGATGGGGTTGATGGAGAACACACTTGGAGAGCGAATTCCTTGGCAGAAGTCGAGCTTCCCAACTGCAATGATTCAGAAGAGAGAAGTTTGAGCCAAAGAGGGGATGCAAAGACAGTGATTCTGGAGGAGGAATTCTAGTTTCGAAGAGTCAGGAGAGGAGGTTGTATTATTTCTCCAAAAGGATGCTTAGGGACTGTGCAAGAACCTCAAGTGGCAGTTCGATTCAGCCAATAGTGAGGTCGATTCATCTTCAAGTGAATGGGAAAATTTCCAGAAGGTTGAGAGAAACAATTCCAGAGGCAACAACAGGCAAGATGTCATCATCAGAGGCAGATTCTGAGCAGTGCGAGTTGGCCTGTGCAGAGGCAACACAGAGGGCTTGCACAAGGGTTTGGACGGCTAGTTTCTAAGGCAGCATGTTCTGGGAATGCTCATTAGAGAAAGGGTAATTTCTCTCAGTTGATTTTTCCTAGTATTTCTCTCAGATTGGATTGCTAGTTTCAGCATCCAAATTGTCTCGGAATTTCATGGTGAAAAATTGAAGTGTGATTTATACGATATTTGTCATAGCAAATAAGCTGCATAACTAATTTTCAATTAGAAGGATAAATTTCCAGTTGCTGCAACTAGACTTGTAAATTTCCACACACAGATGAGACTTGGTTGTGTGTGATCCTTGACAAGTGGTAATCCCCCCATGCAGAGATCAAACTTGTTTGTGCGAGATCCTTGCCATGTGTTGGCAAGTGGTAATCCCCCCAAGTGAATATAGGGTGATGGATGAATCTCCCCTATGATGATTCTTCTTCATTAGATTGTAACATCATTGTTCTAGAGCAGAGATCCTTGTTTTAGAAAGAAATTCCTCCCTAGCTAAGAGGGAGTGTTAAAAATTGGCAACTAAGGGATGAATTTCCTTGAATAAAATCTCATTTCTAACTATTCTAGAGTGACTTTATAAAAATAGAATGTCATGTCTATAATTTCAAGCATGACTTTCCAAAAATAGTAAATCACCATGCTTCAATTGGTAATCAAGTATAGATGATGGAAAATCACCTACATATCCTTAATCAACCCTAATTGCTCAATTTTTACTTCATCATCAATATTATCATTAAAATTATTATTATTATCCTTATGATACAGTAATATTATTATTAAAAAGGAAATACATGTCAGCTTTCCTACTTGGCACTCAATCATGCCACTTCACACCTCTATCTATGCTTGATTGAAATTGTACCCCTCCCTCGCTCACTTAATGATGTGTTACCCTCTCTCTCTCTCTTAATGGATTCGTTGCACTCCTCTTACACTCTCTTACGCGCATTAAAGACTCGTCATAAAAGATTCCTCTTACGCACTCTTCAATGCATAGGTCACACTCTCTCCTTCAAGGCATGCGTACGGCTCTTTATGGAATGAGTTACAAAGGCATGCATACCTCCTTAATGGCATGAGTTACAAAGGAATGTGTACCTCCCTAAATGGCATATGTAACTCTCCCTCATGGCATGTGAGTTACTACTCCAAGGCTCAAACTCCTTGTGCCTCTCATCTTCAGTACTTCCTCACTTGTGCATTGTGAAAGGAGACTTCAAACTTGTGAAAGAGAGAGTTGGAGAGACTAGAGAAGGATTGAGAGAAAGATAAAGAGACAGGGAGAGTAAGAGTTGAACTTGGTGAGCCAAAGTGATTAAGTGTTTGCATCAACTGTTGTTATCAGAGATCTTCTTCAGATTTGAGTGAACGTATCCATTCTCTCATTGTATTTTGTTTCTTTGTTGAACAATTGATTTCTAATAGAAGAAGAATTTGGTTGGGTTTTCCCCTTGTGGATTTTGCCCTGGTCATTGGACCTAAATTCTCTGTCTCACTGTGTTCTTGGTTGTCTTCTATTTTGCATATGGTTTATATGGTGTTTGTTCAATCTTCAATTGCTTAACTGATATTGGAGCTTGAAGGAGTTTCAATTTTAAGTAATTGCTTTAGCATAGAACATCAAGTTTCAACACACCTTGGGTCCAAAACGCCACTTTTGGGTAAATCGCCCAACAAACATCTTATCAGTGGGTTTTCCTCTCTCAAATATACCTTCCAAGCAACCCAAAATCTAACAAAGAACTAGATAGAGTGGCAAGAGAAGTCCATTAAAACTAGTTTGAGGATCTTGCTTGAAACCCTCCAGTTGAGACTCGCTTGAGCTCAAACTCAATCACAACGAGAATATCACCAAAATAGAATGATTGAGGAATGACATTCAATATCCTTTTAAAAGGCTTCACTGGATCTTCTCCAAGCTTCTAGAATTCTCCCTTCTAATTTTTTTAAAGATGAAGTCACTTATTTCCTCTAAGTGACCGTTTCCCCCTTTTTATTAATAATTTTGCCCCTTTTTATTTGTAATAATAATATCAAGGTGAGTTGGGCAAAATTCCCTTAGTCTCCTTGATAATTTTCCCCTCTTTCCAACCTAAAGGAGACAGTGATGCAAGCGGGAATGATAACTCTGTGCTCAAGAAATCAGGGACATTACAAAGAATGAGAAAAAACAAATGAGAAGCCTTTTGAGGGGGGTCAACCTCCTTTTACAATATAACAAATGCACAAAATGAGATGGTCTATAAAACTAGGTCTTCTTGGTATATTTAGAAGACAAAACACAATTACAATTAAAGGGCCTAACTGACCAATAAGGGAAATACTAATATAACAATAGAAATATAATAAATAAATATCTAAGGCTTGTTACCCACGACTTTGTGGGTGATATCCCCAAGAGAAGTTTTTCTCCATGATGAGCCTCAGTCAGCAGCCAACAGCCCCTTGATGCCTCCTACTAGCTCGTTGTGCCATTTCTTTGTCACCTGGGCTAGCCATGTGGTTCCTCACCCACTTGTATTGATCGTATGTTTGAAGGTAGGCCTCCCGAATCTAAAGGTATGTCTTGTCATTGTTGAAATTTGGTACCGGAAGACAGGTGGTTCCCTTAGGCTTTGATCTTTGGCCTAGGGAAAAGTGTCCAAAAGATTTTATTTTTTCTCCTAAAGTGACTTTATAATTTTTTATAGAGTTAAAATCTAATTTAAAAGTGACTTTAAGTGATAAAGTTACTAAAGTCTAATTTTAAAGTGACTTTAATAAAGTCAATGTAAAATTAGAAAGGAAAAGTGACTTTGGAAATAAATGACTAAGTGGGTCTTTATTAAAGTGGGGTGAATTAAAAAATAGAAAGTGAGATTTAAAAGTGCATTTAATCTCAGCCATTGATCTAAATCTATTTCAGCCATTGGATTTAGAGATCACCCAAAAGTCACTTGGATCACCCAAAAGTCACTTGTAGTTATATTAAAGGAGGAAAAGGAGGAAAGATCATTCATTCTTTCATGAGCAGATTGGAAGAAGGAGAGCAAGAGAGCAAGGGAGATTTCTGGACAAGAAGGAGAAAGAGGCAGTAGTTTAGCACACATACCAGGCAACTCTTCAGCAAAATCAGAACAGCAGAAAGACAAGCAGAACAGCAGCAAGAACAAGCAGAAAAAACTGATTTTTTTGCTGAAAACTGAGAAGTTTCCAAGTGGTCTGTTGGGCTGAAAACGGATAAGTTTGCTTGCTGAAAATAATTATTTTGCTGTAATTTTTGCTGAAATTTTCTTGCTATAAAAAGGCTTTTTTCATAAATAAAGAAGAGCTCTCAAACTGGTTTTCCCCAAGAGTTGTAGGGGGTTTTTCCAGGGTCACATTGACCAAAAATATCAGTGTTTTAATGTGTTTTAATGGTTGTTTATTACTACTGATTTTTATTTCTGCAATTTCCAGCATTCTGTAAAATTTCCAGAGTTTGTGTTTTCAACAAATTTATTTTTTTCAGCTTGTTGAATGTATGGTTATGGGAAAGGGCATTTAACTACATGGGAGAAATAAGGAGAAACTGAAAACCGGGGTGGGAAAACATAAATTTTAACATTGAGCTTAATTATGTGAGCTTCTGTTGTGGTGAAAACGGGTAGATATTTCATTGAGGTAGCCTGCTTTGATCCAAAAGCCAACATTAGACCAAAAATAGTTTTGCAGAGGCATTGTGGATGATTTTAGATGTAGAAACTAGTGTTTGGTTTTCACCAAAAATCATGATAAACAATAATAATGATTGAGTAGATTAGTTAATAGGCTGGAACTGAACTCAAGGATGGGATCTTAAATGTAGAAATACTATGGAAAACATTGCTAGTGTATCACATAATGTCAAGTGTAGAGTCCTATTGTTGCAATTGTTAAAATTGTGCAAGAGTGTTGGTACTCCCAACCTTGTATGGTAAGTAGTGATAATGATTTAGATCAAATTAGAGGATAGGCTTCAATTTAACTTATAATGCATTTAATAACAAGGTAGGAAGTAACCGAAAATAAATATGTGAAGATTGTTGGACTAGCAGGATTAAAAAAACTTTACAAGTAATAATGTTATCCAAAAACAACCATTGGTGGTTGAATGGGTCATGCTTTGAATAACAATTTCATTAATAAAAACTAAGAAATTATAAATGGCTCTAATTCTCCATGGTACATGTTATAGACAATATGGATGTTATTGAAATATGTAACTAGGTTCGGTCTTCATAATGGCACGTGTATTCATGATTTTATGTAATTGATGTAAAGAAGAAAACAAAACCATTTTATGCTTGATTCATTGGTGAGGTTCATGAATAGGGCCATAATTACAGTCATGTGTTTCCATAACCATATTTGAATACCTTTGTTTGAGATGATGGACATTATTTCCCTTCATTCCATCCCTTTTATGTAGGTGTTTGTGAACTCCCATCTGACATCCAATCACGAAGATGAGTGGTGATGGTGTGTTGGGAGGGGTTGGTTGTTAGGGTCCCACCCTAACCCCCTTATCTATGTAATGGGACCGCGTCATAGTTAAGAGTCAATAAAGCCCATATTAATAATTGTAAGTGGTTAATCCGCAATTAATAAAGGAACCACAGTTCAAATGGGTCGTAGTATTAGATAGATGGTATTAGTAATATCGCGGTATTGGCCCGTGGTATTGCATGTATGAGTCATATATAAAGGATAGAAACTCCCTGCGAGGAGCATCGTGTCTTATTTTGTAATCGAGCTCTGCTCTATTGGAGGTTGCCCCCTCGAAGAGGCAAGTGAACATTACTCTCTGAATAATAAATTCATTGCTATTTTGTGTTCTGGGTATCTTTTCTTCGCATATTCTATATTCTGGGTCTCTTTTCTTCGCATATTCTGTATTTGGGTATCATTTGCAGGTTAAGAGCATAACAGAGCGGAAGGATGAAAGTACAGGCTCACTATTTTCAGTCGCACCGACTTGGAATTCATTCTGGGATGCCATCAAGGAGCAATACTACCCTGTCAGAAGCTATGAGGATCAATACATAAAGTGGACCACACTGCGGTATGGAAGGGACCAAGATGAACCTGAGTTTACCAATATTTTCCATACCCTTCGCACAAAAGTTGGGTATCAAGGATACAGAGCAGCATTTGGTACTCAAATACCGTGGTTGCCTACACAAGTACATCCAGGAAGAAATAGAATTCCTGAACATCTCCTCGCTTGGCACGGCATACCGAAATGCCGTCAAGGTCAAGCAAAAGTTTAAATAGAAGAAGCAAGACTTTAGGTCTACGAATCCAAAACAAGGGAAAGGTTCCCCCAAACCACAGGAAAAGGACAAAGCCAAGGCAGGGTGGCCCAAGACAACCCGCCAAAGCTGCAAGCAAAGAACAGTGTCGCGAAGCCGAAGAAGGACATAGGAAAGTGGTGTGAGTTCCATAAGAGCTCCACTCACAACACAAGTGAGTGTCGAGCCAAGTAGTCACTGGTGGCCGAGCTCAAGGTTTCTGAACCAGATGCATGTTCGACTCTGAGTCAAAACCCGATAAGGGAAATGACAAAGGGAAGCAGATTATCAATACGGAGCCCAATGCCACCATTTCCACCACAAAGATCCAGAAGGAGGAACCCGAAGATCCAGAGGAGGAGTAGTGTCTCTTCCACTCCCAGATGTGGGTAAAGGGATCCCCGCTATAGTTCATTATCGACAGCGAGATCCAAAAGAACCCCAGTTCGGCAGAGGTCGTGAAGCGGCTGGGCTTACTAACCATAGCACATCCACAACCATACACCATCAGGTGGCTATACCAAGGATAGGATCTTCGCATGAGCCAACAGTGTCGCCTTCCATACAGCATCAAGCCCTTCACAAATGAGGAATTGTGTGACATTGCTCCCCTTGAAGTTTGTGATGTTTTATTAGGACAAACATACTTGTGGAAGCGACATGTTGTGTATGAATCAAGGCCCCGTGCTGTTATTGTTACTTTGGGAAATAAGTTGTACAGGATACCAGAGGTAGCATCACCTACCACCATCTCCTTGGTTACTGCAAAACAATGCAATAAGCTCATTTCCAAAACCGGGAAATTTGTTTTCCTGATGATACACCCTCAAGAAAAGAAGAAGGTGGTTGCCACGACCTCTAGACAGGGCCCCTCCACACGACAACTACAGATGGACAAGGTCATGGAGGAGTACGAGGACATCTTCACCTCCCCCGCAGGGGTTCCTCTGCATTGTTAGGTCAAGCACTCCATTTATCTGACCCCAGGTGTGCCGCTGCCCAATGGACCAATCTATCAATGCTCTGTTCTGGAGAACGATGAAATCAAGAGGCGGATTCAGGAGCTACTACAAAAAGGTCACATCCTTCCGAGTTCATCACCCTGTGGGAGCCCGATCGCGCTGGGACAGACGAAGGATGGGACTTGGAGACTTTGTATTGACTATCGGGCGCTGAACAAGATCACTATCCATAATAGGTACCCAATCCCATGGATTGATGACCTCCTGAACCAACTAAAGGGGGGAAAATATTTCAGCAAGATTGATTTGAAGTGAGGATATCACCAGGTACCAATCGAACCCTCTGATGTGTGGAAGACTGCCTTCAAAGCCAAGGAGGGCCTTTTCGAATGGTTGGTTATGCCTTTCGGATTGACAAATGCTCCTGCAATCTTCATGAGGCTAATGGATGACATCTTGCGGCCATTCACCGACTCATTTTTAGTGGTATACTTGGATGACATCTTGATCTTTAGCCAGAGTTAGGAAGAGCACCTCCACCACATCCGACAGGTTCTCCAAACACTGCGGCAACACAAGTTATGTGCCAATTTGGAGAAATGCACTTTTGGTATGACCCAGGTTAAGTATCTAGGATACATTATTGATGAATGGGGGGTGCATGTGGATCCATCCAAGATCCAAGTCATTCGGGATTGGCCATATCCAACCACTCTGACAGAGCTTCGCAGCTTTCTAGGCCTTGCCAACTTCTACGGCAGGTTCGTGTTGGCATTTTCTCATATCACTTGGCCCTTGAGTCAAGTCACCAAGGGAGGAGCGAAAGCAAAATTCTTTTGGTCCGAATCTCAACAGAAGGCATTCATAGAGTTGAAAGATCGCCTCTGCTCGGCACCAGTTCTTGCATTACCAAACTTGCAATAACCATTTGAGGTCGAGACAGATGCCTCTGACTATGCTATTGGGGCAATCCTTACTCAACACGGGCATCTAGTGGCATATCACAGTGAGACACTTTTAGACACAGTACGGAAGTATCCCACTTATGACAAAGAGATGTATTCCATTGTGCAGGCCTGCCAACAATGGAAGCATAACATTTTGGGGAAGGAAACGGTCATCCACACAGACCACCGACCCCTACAGTTCATACAGACCCAAGGGAAATTGCAAAATGATCGCCATCAGAAGTGGTCCACAAACCTGCAACAGTTCCATTTGAATATCAAGTATAAGAAGAGCAACACCAATAATGTTGCATATTACCTCAGTCGACCACCAATTAACCACCATGCTCAACTCTTGTGGGCATGAGACTTCTGATTGGCCACTGCTCTACAAATTTTCAGCATGTTCCAGATTTTCACCTCCAGGATGACCTATTATGCCACCTGGGTCACCTTTGTGTTCCTTAAAGCGAGTGTGCCAAGATGATTTGGGAAGCACACTACAGTCGGGCTGTTGGGCATTTCGGGGTCGAAAAAATGGTGGAAGTACTGCAGAAGTATTTCTATTGGCCGAATCTTCGACGGGATGTTGGGAAGTACATCAGATCATGCACTGCCTACGCCATTGCCAAACCAACTATCAAGAAGCAAGGCCTCTATACCCCACTGCTTACCCATAGTCGACCTTGGGAATCCATCTCCATGGATTACATGTCAGGCCTTCTTTCCACTAAGCATGGAAATGACTGTGTTTTTGTGATCATCGACAGGTTCTCAAAGATGGTAATTATGGCAGCCTGCAAGAAGAATATCACAGTAGAAGCCAATGCTAAACTCTTCTTTGAATGAGTGTGGGTACACTTTGGGATCCCATATTCTATCATCTCAGATTAGGACAGCAGGTTCCTCATTACGTTTTGGTCCAATATTTGGTTGATGCTGGACACCAAACTCACTAAGTCCACAGCCTTCCATCCTCAAACTGATGGCCAGACAGAGGTCGTCAACAAGAAGATCGTACACATTCTGCGCATGTACAACTGAAAGCATCCATGCACATGGGACGAGAGCCTCCCCTATGTTCAACATAGCTATAACCGGGCTCTCCACAGCTTGATTAGCCACAACCCTTTTCAGGTGGGCTTGGGATTCCAACCACTATGTCCCATCGATGTGGCCATGCCATTTACAGCTACTCAAGCAGATTCGGCTCATGTCCAGTCCAAAACAGATAAGGCAAACAGCGTCATTGAGCACATCCAACATATTCGCCAGCAGGTCCATGACATTCTGGAGAAATCAAATTCCAAGTACAAGCAGTGACATGATCAACATTGTGTGCCACATAAGTTTCAGGTGGGCGACAAAGTCTGGTTGCACTTGCAAAAGGAACTCCTTACCGAAGCCTATCAGAAACTCAGACCACTCTGATATGGTCCTTACATGATTACCAAGGCTGTGGGAGATAATGCATTTGAGCTCAGCATTCCCCCATTCCTTGGCCTGCACCCACTGTTCAATGTGGACCGCCTTCGGCCATACTTTCCACCATTACTAGACACATCCGACATTGCAAAACAACTCACACCATAGAGTTAAATCCAGATTGCATGGAACAAGCTTCAACTGATCCGATCATGGACACACAGATCAATCACACTCGCTAGCAGAATATCCAATTGTATCGAGTTGTCAAAGCAGGCTAACTCCTTCACCAGGGCAAGTGACTCACCAGGGACCAAGTTCAGCAGAAGTTCCCTCATCTCATGGAGGAACTCAATGCAATGGGGACCATTACTTCCTAGAGGGGGGAGGAATGATCTAGGTGGATATTGGTGGCCACCCGCTAATTCCACTTGGATCCCCGCCAGTGCTTCTTTCAATTTTTCAGTTTCCTTAATTATAGCACAGTTTACTATTTTTAGCAGTTTTTCTAGTCCTAAACTTATGGAGCTGTTTTGAGGCCCTAAACTTTCAGAGCAATTTTCTGTCTAAAATCATATTTTCTATCATATTCCTCGGAGATATCTTTCCAACAGGCTATCATGCATGTCAAACGGAGATAATATGACCAATTCGCGACCCCGAAAAGTTGCCTGTCCAACTCACCCCAACAGGGCCCACAAACTCTTTGTGTTACTTCTCCTCGGGTTAAGGTTTTGGTTATTTAGGGTTTTCTCTTATTGTTCAATAATAAAAAGGCCCTTGAGCCTCATTGTAAGATAGTTCAGAGGCATGTAGCCGCCACATCTCTTCTCAGAGATAAGCTACCATCGCCCTAGCTGGTTTATTTCCATTCCTGTTTGTAAGCATATTTCAGTATTTTACATTAACGAAATGAAGTATTATTTCCGTTGCATCTCTGTGTTTATGGATATCTCTATACTTTATTGTGTTCCTATTTAAATCTAGATCAATTCGGGTCGCTTGACATCTCGGGGTCGAGAAAATGGTGGTAGTACTGTAGAAGTATTTCTATTGGCCGAATCTTCGACAGGATGTCAAGAAGTACATCAGAAATTGCATTACCTATACCATTTCCAAACCGAACTTCAAGAAGCAAGGTATCTTTACTCCGCTACCTACCCCTAGTCAACCTTAGGAATCCATCTCCATGGATTACATGTCAAGCCTTCCTTCTACTAAGCATGGCAATGACTGTGTTTTTGCAGCCATCAACAAATTCTTGAAGATGGCCATTATGGCGACCTACAAGAAGAGTATCACAACAGAAGCCACTACTAAACTCCTCTTTGAATGAGTGTGGGTACACTTTGGGATCCCATATTTTATAATCTCAGATTGGGATAGCAGGTTCCTCAGTACATTTTGGTCCAGTCTCTGGTCGATGCTGGACACCAAGCTCACTAAGTCCACAACTTTCCATCCCCAAACTGATGGCCAGATAGAGGTCTTCAACAGGATGATCATACACATTCTGCGCATGTACAACTCAAAGAATCCATGCACATGGGATGAGACCCTCCCCTATGTCCAACACAGCTACAACCGATCTCTCCATAGCTCAACTGGCCACAACCCTTTCCAAGTGGGCTTGGGATTCCAACTACTATGTCCCATTGGTGTGGCCATACCATTTGTAATGACTCAGGTAGATTTGGCTCATGTCCAGTCTGAATCCGACAAGGAAAATAGCTTCATTGAGCACATTAAACACATCTACCAATAGGTCCATGACATCAAATCCAATGCTAAGTACAAGCAGTGGCATGATCAACTTCAGGTGCCACACAAGTTCCTGGTGGGCGACAAAGTTTGGCTACATTTGTAAAAGGAGAACCTAGTTGGGCCCCACCGCAAGATTAGCTCACTTTGATATGGGTCATACACCATCACCAAGGCCATGGGAGATAATTATTTTGAGCTCAGCATTCCCCCATTCCTTGGCCTGCACCCAGTGTTTAATGTGGATCGCCTTCGGCCATACTTTCCACCATTACTAGACACATCCGACATTGCAGAACATCTCACACCAACAAAGCTAAATCCAGACTGCATGGAACAAGTTGTCACTAATCAGATCATGGACACGTAGATCAATAACACTCATCAGTAGAAGATCCAACTGTATCAAGTTTTCATAGTCGGCCAACTCTTGCACTAAGGAAAATGGCTCACTAGGGACCAAGTTCAATAGAATTTTCCTCATCTCATGGAGGAAATCAACGCAATGGAGACCATTGCTTCCTAAGAGGGGAGGTATGATCTAGGTGGATATTGGTGGCCACCCGCGTATTCCACTTGGACCCCCACCATTGTTCTATCAGTCTTTTTCCCTTAATTGTAGCACCGTTTACTATTCTAGGAGATTTCATTGAAATCGTGTTTTTAGTTGTAGTCCTTAGAGATATCTTTCCAATGAAGTATCATGCAGGTCAAACAGAGATAATATGACCAAGTTACGACCCCAGGAAGTTGGCTTCCCAACTTGTAGGTTTTAACCCCATACAGAAATTACCTGCATACGAATTCTAAAACACAAAAAAATAAACAATGGTGAGAGCATAACACATAAAACAAATATACACAGAGATTTTCCCCTGGATCCCAAAACTGGGACTACCAGATTGATTTTTCATATGTTCATTTCAATGTTACAATACATATATATACATGCCAAAGTATCCAATACCATGGACCGAAAATCATCACGCCAAAAACCATGTGTGAAAACCATGCACAAAACCATAGGTAGATATATCCACCTAATATATGGTCCAAAAAAGCATTCCCCATGGCGCTGCCCCCCTCAAACCCCCTATGACCCCCCCACTATGCAATCGGCACAACAAAGGGGGGGCTCCACCCCCCCTCTAACCCCCCAGTTAACTAGGGGTGTTAGTCGTGGAAAGAATATAACACATCCTAACATTCTCCCACTTGTTGTTTTCTTTCCATAAGGGGCCATGGGAGAGCTAAGTCATTTATCCAGCCCTGCAATGCCCATTGTTTCTTTACACCAAGAGAACTTCTCAGAGCTCACATATTTTGTCAATGGATTTGCAATATTCTTCAAAGTGTCCACCTTTACTAGCAACACGTTTTATCTTCTATCATATCCCTCACAAAGTGATACTGAACATCAATGTGCTTTGTCTTTGAATGATAAGCAGGGTTCTTTACCAAAAAAATTGCACTTTAGTTGTCACAGTCTATCCTTAAAGCTCCATGTACTAACTACATACTTGAACGAAATCTCTACAACCAAACTGCTTCCTTGCTTGCATGAGTGGCTGTCATGTATTCTACCTCTATAGTTGATAATGCCACTACAGATTATTTCTTACTCATCCAACTAACTACACCTCCAAATAGTTAAACACATACCCACTTGTAGATCTTCTATGATCCAGATCTCTAGCCTAGTATGCATCAACAAAGCCATGAATATCCAAAACTTTGTCCAATCCTGGTCTTCCTTGGTAGCACAAACCATAATCACTAGTGCCACATAAATACCTGAAAACCCACTTCACTGATGTCCAATGCTCCTTCCCTGGTTTTGACATAAACCTGCTCAATACTCCCACTACATGTGCAATGTCTAGTCTAGTACAGACCATCGCATACATTAGGGTACTGACTGCACTTGCATATGGAACACAGGACATGTCCTCTTCCTCTTCTTATGTATTGGGACATAGTTTCAACAGATAACTTCACACTACAGGAATATGAACCTTCACTGGTTTACTATCCTACATATTAAACCTTGCAGTATTGTCTCGGCATACTTCCTCTAGTTTACCAAAGCTTCCTTCTTTGCCCGATCTATTTTAATTTCCATGCCCAAAATATAGTTTGCAGCACCAAGATCTTTCATGTCGAATTGGAGGACAATTGTGTCTTCAAACCGTAAATAATTTTTTGTTCATTTCAACCCAGCAACTATCATCCACATACAAGGACCAGATAAATAACACGGTCACCAATTAATTTAAAATACACACAGTGATCTGCTTTGCTTCTGGTGAAGCCAAGTCCCCGTATAAATGTATCAAATTTATGATACCACATCCTTGGTTACTGTTTTAACCCATACAAAGACTTTTTTAACTTGCATACCAGTTCTTTCTTACCCTTCACCACAAAGCCTTCATGTTGCTTCATGTAGATCTCCTCTTCCAGATCCTTGTGAAGAAATTATGTCTTCACATCCATTTGTTCTACCTCAAAATCAAAAGCAACAGCAACAGATAATAGTAATCTATTAGAAGCTACCTTGGACACAAGAAAAAAAATATCACCAAAATCAATTTCCGGCACCTGGGAATAACCTTTTGCTACCAACCGAGCTTTGTATTTTGCCACCTTTCCTTCTGCATTTGTCTTCTTCTTGAACACCCATTTGCTGCCAATAAGTTTCCTTCCAACCAGAAACTCCACTAGATCCCAAGCCTCATTTTTGTGCAAAGATGCCATTTCATCAACCATGGCCTCTTTCTAGAGTTTGCCATCCTCTGAATCTATTACTTCCTTCATAGTTATGGGATCAGCATAAGTAATAGATAAAGAAAAATTTGAGCAGAAAGCAAATGGACTATACATTTCTGGCTGCCTTCTTTCTCAAACTGAACTTCTCACAACCGGAGTTTCTGGATGTTCATATTCTGATTCCTCTTCTGTTGTAGAGTTTGATTCTTCCTCCTTTAGCTCAAACTCTATCTTCTTAGGTTCCTTTGGTTGGACTTCATGTTTAATAACATCTTTCACCTCTCTGAACACCACATCTCGCTATACACAACCTTCTTGTTATTGGTTCCAAAGTTTATAACCTTTAAACCATCCTTATACCCAATAAAGATGCAATTTTCAGATTTACTATCCAACTTTGTTATTTTCTCCTTTGGAACATGTACATATGCATCACATCCAAATACCCTCAGATGTGAAGGAGAGGGTTTCTTACTAGTCCAAACCTCTTATGGAGTCTTATCCTCCAACGCTGATGAAGGCGATCTGTTGACCAGGTAATATGTAGTCTTCACTGCCTCTGCCTAGAATTCTTGTCCTAACCCGACACCAGTGAGCATGCTTCTTGCCCTTTCCATCAACGTTTTGTTCATTATTTCTGCAACTCCATTTTGCTTAGTTTGTTATGGAGTAGCCTTCTGCCATGTTATACCACACTTCTTACAAAATTCTTCAAATTCCTTCTTGCAAAACTCTCCACTGTTATTTGTCCTTAGCACCTTTATCTTCTTCTCTGTCTGGTTTTCCACCAGAGCCTTAAATTCTTTAAACCTGTCAAAGAATTCAGATTTCTTCTTAAG